>JAJAGP010001648.1:58297-171892 GCA_025084515.1 Ancistrus triradiatus | reverse complement strand
AGAACACAAACGAGGAGCGGTCAGAAACCTGAAAGCTTCGTTAACTGACTGTGCAAAATGTAGTCACGTACTAAACTGCTGTTCTGATCCACGTCACCTCACAGACACCCGCCAAACCACAATCTGCACCCCGCCCCACGACAGAGGCCAGGCATTCTCACACACGTACACAGCAGCAGCAGGATATTGGTTCTTTGTTGCCAAGCAGAGGCGTTTATTAGAGTTCTGGAGGGAGGCCCCGGCTCCTAAACCCACAGCACCTCTGAAAACACACAGCGGGACACCACACACTCGGCGGGTCACGCCTCCCATGCTAATTTAGCTCTGTGCTCACCGATGGAGGGGCTGCTCCGTATTTCACAGAGTAGCCCTTAGAAAAGATAAAAATGTCCAGTCTGTGTAATGGTGTGGCATTACTTGTGCAGTTCAGAAGCCCCATACGCTTAGAGCTGGAATCGTTGAGTTATTATACTGTGTAGTTCCGATTTTCCCCTAAGCAGTTACAGAATATAGCTGTAAATAAGAATTCATTTATATATGTTACGCTGTTCATTTCTGAAATCAATAGTAATTCAATTGCAGTGCATGCAAACACTCTAAAATTGCTATTAAAAACTGATATTAAATCTTGATTAGCATTTAAATACACCAAGTCAAATGTAAGCAAGTGCTGTTGTTGGACTCGGAGCCACCCAACTTCTACAGAACTGTTTAGACTGCTTAGGTAGTGAGTGTAGCCGGCGTCTAGACCGTACGTGGAAGGACAGGGAGTTACTCTGTGCTCTTGCTGTCCGTCTCCGAAGAGTCGCTCTCTTCTCCGCTGCTAGACGTGCAGGCTTTGTGCTGTCCCGGACTGGACATCACCATGGGGATGCTCTGTAAAATGAAATACAGATAAGAAAAAAATAATATAAATTGTTAATTATGGTGAAGGGCACCTCGTAGCTCCAGAACTCCCGTCTGCTTCCAAGCCCAGTCAAAATGATTTATACAGCGGCACCTCGGAACTCGTCCAATTCGGTTCTAGAGCCATTTTGATTAGAAAAATGTCTCGGTTCCCGTCGTTTGCTCGGTACTCGGTGCCCTTGCTTAAACTTGTATTAGTCGAGTCGAGCCGAAACATGACTCACAATTCAGTACACAATGATTCAGTGATTCAGGTTCAGAATAGCCTTTGCTCAGTGCAGATCTTTGCTGTGTTTATCGTGTTTTTCTTTATATTTACATCTACAGTACTGTATTCTAAGTGCAAATACATCTCCGTGGGTCCTAAAAAGGATAGCATTGACAGCCAACCAAAAGAGAAATCCTGTCATGAATCCTCCAGAACACAGACTGCAGTTAGCATTAGCAGCTATGCCAGGGCCCTGAGTTCACCAATAGAGTAAGTGTTTTGCTTTTACTTTTCGCTTTCAATCCATTACTTGCTAAATTGCATTATATTTTCAGCACTATTCTAAAAGAAGCTTGGTGTTAATGCTTTTGGCCAACTGTAGGTTAATGTAAGTGTCTTAACTTACTTATCACTACTCGTCATAGGCTCTGCTGTTATAAAATACAGACGCTCTACCAAAAACTCCTCAGTTCATGATGCATTTAACTTGTGATGAATTTCTCTACATCATAAATCAGGGAGCACCTGTACAATAACTCCATTAATGCATATAATGCCTTTTCTGGGAGTCTGGAACGACATACCCGGCTCTCGTGGCTGTTCATCAGCTCTTCTATCTCAGCGTGCCAGTCTAAGATCTCGGCGAGCCTTCTGACCGAGTCCAACAGGTCTCCCAGCTCCATGTAGTCGCCTCTCCTCAGTGGTTTGCGTTCAAACGGCCCAACAGCATGCCGGTTCAGCAGCAGACGTGGAACTGTGGACTTCACAGTGTTCACCAAACTGGCGAACGGCTCGATCTACCACAGAAAGGCAGCTTAAAGGTTTGGCTTATTTGTGGTGGACCACCACAACAACACAGACTGGCACATACTGATTAAAAAAAGATCTGACGATTTAAGATGGGTAAAATCTTATTTCATTATAGCCCTCCTTACACCTTACAACTCTTTCCATAATGTGAACGCTCAATGCATCTGCTGTTGTACTTCTGATGCAAGCAGGCATTTCAGAAGCGAGCAGGGAACTGAAGCGAACACGAGGCTGTGAGAAGCGGGCCGCATTGCAAACATGCAGGTCTTGTTTCTTTCATCATGTTTGTGTTCTCACATAAAAGACAGTGATCTCACTCTACTTGGCAATTACAATATTTGCTTTTTTCCTTCCAAACTGTCTCATTTTATATTACATTTCATATTTTAGTCAACTGAATACTGTAATGTTGCTAGCAAGAACAACCATGCCATGTTCAAAGTCTCTTAAATCACCTTCCTTCCCCATTCTGATGCTCGGTTTGAACTTCAGCAGGTCGTCTTGACCATGTCTGCATGCCTAAACGTACTGGATTGCTGCCCTGTGATTGGCTGATTAGATATTTGTCCAATGTGCATTTGAACGGATGTACCTAATAAAGTGGCCAGCGAGTGTATACAGCATATGACTGATGGCTAGAGATATTCACATTATTCTAACCTTCAGAGACGTTCCCATGATGATCAGCAGATCTGCTTTGGGGAAATCCAATTCATGCTGAAAGTATTTTTCAGGTAGATCTTCCCCAAAAAACACCACATTGGGCTTGACGGTAGCAGAGCAAAATGAGCAGGTAGAACGCTGTCACTCATGATGGCTTTCTGAAAAGAAAGTCAGTCGAGTAGGAACATCCAGTACGGGGAAAGTCTGATGGCAGTTCACAGAGTGGTACTGGTGCTTCTTACCTTGGCTTCCTCTGCAGGGAAGGGGGTATAGCAAAGGTGACAGGAGGCAGTCGCAAAACTCCCGTGAGCTTCTACCAGTTTGTCATCTGGGATTCCACACACTGAGGAGGAGGGGTAAAAATGTTATATTGTAGATATTGTCGCAGCTTTACCAAGTGTGGAGCCCAGAGGTCAGCCAGAGGTAACAGTGGCTGGTCTGGTCAACTTCATTCCTTTGTTAATACACAACCATCCCTTCATTTCAGGGTTGCAACACATTCCAAAAATTGGGACAGGTCTAGGTATGAGGTAAAAAAAGAAACTAAATAATGATGTGATTTCAAACAGGTGATTATAATTATGATTTGGTGCAAAAGCAGTATCCACGAAAGGCAAAGATGGGCAGAGGATCTCCATTTTGTCAACCAACGCATGAGACAATGATTATGTTTTAACAATGTTGCTCTAAGAAGGATTGGAAGGGATTTGCATTATTTCAGTCCTTTTCTGACTTAGCTTGTTTTGCATTGTCTTGTTAAAAAAATACATGAACCCCCTGGAGAAGATGTCGCCTTGCTCTAAAATGTCGATACAGTTTTCTGTAATAATGCCGCCATCATAGAAGTGTAAATGACCTTTACACTTTTGCACAGTAACATTTTAAGTGGCATTTGTGAACGTAACTGTATTATAGAGCTTGATAAAGGTTTGATAAAGTAATCCCTTGCCCATGTGGTTCTATCAGCTGTTGATGAATGATGGTTCTTGATGCAGTGCCGTCTGAGGGATCAGAGATCACCCCTCATCAGTTTAAGCTGGTGCCCTTGCCCTTTATGGACTGAAATTTCTCCAGATTCCTTGAAATGTTTAATTATATTATGCACTGAAGAGGGAAAAATATTCAAATCACTTCCAATCTTTCTTTGAGGAACACTGTTTTGTGACACACTCCTTGAGAAACTGGAGATCCTCAGCCCATGTGGATGTTTATTAACAAATTAAATGAAGCAGACCAAAAAACATGACATATCTTGGATTCATACGGTCTGCAATAAAAAAAGTCAATGTAAGGAACACTGGGTTTTTTTGTATATGCATTTTCTCTACCATCCCACTTTTTCTGATTTGGGGTTGTACATTAAAATGAAACAGAACCTACTCTTCTCCAAGCCGTCGATGTTCTGAGTGTACATGCGCAGCAGCAGGCCTTTATGGTGCAGCATGCGGATAAAGTAGTGGACGTAATTAGGTCGATGCTGGCCAGGATACAGCTCTTTGGCCAGTGAGAAGAAAGGACGAGGGTCATCACTGAAGTAGTCGATGTTAAAGACAGCTTCGGGGTAGGGAACGTTGTACTTCTCCAGGTTTGCATAAAGGCCTGTGCCTGGTGTCCTGATGGAAGAATTGTAGCATTAACAAGCTTAAATCACTGAGGCATCGGGTAAAACTAGGGCTGTTAATAGCAATCGTTGTGAAAGCTGTTAATTGCATTTTCATTACTTGAAAGTTTGAACAACTTCTAGCCTGGGTAGAAATGTAACCACCATTGCTTAAATTCGACATACCGAAGGTGATTGTGGTGACTGTGTCACCCAAACTTGTGGCACAAAAAGTCTGAAAACATGTGGTTTCACACGCGACCACTATAGACAAGGGGTTTAAATAGCAGAGGGTGTCATTAAAGCAATGCGAGACAGGAAGGACAGCTGGAGATCATACAGAAGACGATTCTCACCTGAAATCCGGGATACCACTGGCTGTACTGATACCAGCTCCGGCCACCACGAGAACGTTACTCAAGCGGCCCAGCTTTATCAGCCTTCCCACCGTCTCCAGAGCTCCCCGAGAGGCTGAGCGGCCTGAGACGCTCTTACCGACGTCATTTCCTGCTTTTGATGGTTTCCCTTTCCTGAGTTCAATGAGCAAAAAAGATGTATTGGATATTACAACAGTACAGGTAAGTGTACGACCATCCAATCAACATCCGTTGTCTGAATTAGAATAAATCGCAAGAGAAAATTATAATCTGTTTTATAACTATAGACGTAAACAGCCGGAGTCATGTGTGTGTGTCATGGTTGCCAGGTCTACTTATTCTAGGTCTTACTCTGTAGTAGGGTGCAGGATTTGGCCACATTCACTCGAGTCTCTGATCATCTGTGTTGTTTGTAATACTGTCTATCAATGCATTTTTGGCTACCTTCGAACAAAAGTATCAGGTCCGGCTAAACCAATGCTCAAAAAGGTACATCATCATGACACCCCTACTGCATTTAGTGTTGATAAGAAAGACACCAAACACCAATGCTTTGGTTTCTGTTTGATCTCACCTGGGCAGTTTGCAAATTTGTGCTAGTTCACACAGACGAACAATAAGCGCACTGATGAACAACTTCCTCCTTCATACTGAGGCACATGTTATTCAAATTTCGGTTTAAGTCAGAGTCAACGCAATCTTACCGTGCTAGAGATGCCTGCTGCTCGCTGACCCTCATGAGGCTCAGGTCGTTGAGGATGCCAGAGTCTGACGGCTTGCTCTGCTGGGATGAGGCCGATCCTGAGTCCTGAGAGGCAATGGAACCACGGGTCACTCTGCTAAATCCAGGCTGGCTGCTTCGTCTCTCTCTGCTCAGTCTCGCTTTACTCATACCTGCACCTGGGGTCTGCATCATCAGTACAGGAACTAAGTCCATTTTAGGGTATATAGCATTATAACATTTGCATTTGTTAGCTGCATTTGTCAGAAATATTCAACCACCCAAAAAGTGTCATAAACAATTATAACTAAACTTTTCAGCAGATCTAGATCTTTATTTAAATGAAGTATGTGCCATTTAATGACCATCTGATCAACGTCCGTTCCCTTAAGACGACCAAGATCTTAATAATTATAACAAATTATAATAGGAAATAAAAATCTGTATTTGTAACAAGCAGAAACCGTACTTTATTTTCTCGTTTTGTGCTTTTCATTTTCTTGACGTTATTCAACCAATTACAGGAAATACTCGATACTTTATTATAAAATAGGCTACATGTTAATGACTTTGCCCAACTGTAGGTTAAATGTAAGTGTTTAAAGGCACACTATGATACTCTCCAGCTCTGGGACTACTGCTGTGGCATAATCATTCAACTCCAATTGAATAATAACCCCAATTCCAATGAAGTTGGGACGTTGTGTAAAACATAAATAAAAACAGAATACGATGATTTGCAAATCCTTTTCAACCCATATCCAATTGGATACTCTACAAAGACAAGATATTTAATGTTCAAACGGATAAACTTTATTGATTTTTGCAAATATTCACTCATTTTCAATGTGATGCCTGCAACACGTTCCAAAACAGTTGGGACAGCAGCATGTTTGCATCACCTTTCCTTTTAATAACACTCAATAAGTGTTTGGGAACTGAGGACACATTGTTGAAGCTTTGTAGGTGGAATTATTTCCATTTATTATATATGATCTACAACTTCAGTTGCTCAACAGTCCGGGGTCTCTGTTGTCGTATATACGCTTCATAATGCGCCACATATTTTCAGTGGGACACGGGTCTGGACTGCAGCAGGCCAGTCTAGTACCCGCACTCTTTTACTATGAAGCCACGCTGCTGGAACACGTACAGAATGTGGCTTGGCATTGTCTTGCTGAAATAAGCAGGGACGTCCCTGAAAAAGACGTTGCTTGGATGGCAGCATATGTTGCTTCCAAACCTGTATGGAACTTCCAGCATTAATGGTGCCTTCACAGATGTGCCAGTTACCCATGCCATCAGAGATACCCTGCAAGATGTCTGGCTTTTTGAACTTAGCACTGATAACAATCCGGACAGTCCTTTTCCGATTTGGCCAAAGGACACGACCGTCCATGATTTCCAAAAACATTTGAAATCTGGACTCGTCAGACCACAGGGACACTTTCCACTTTGGTTCAGTCCATCTCAGAGGAGCTCGGGCCCAGAGAAGCCGGCGGGGTTTTCTGGTGTGGGTTGATCTATGGCTTTCGCTTTGCATGGTAGAGTTTTTAACTTGCACTTGTAGATGAAGAGACGAACTGTGTTCACTGACGATGGTTTTCTGAAGTGTTCCTCAGCCCATGTGGTAATATCCCTTACAGAATGAGGTCGATCTTTTAATGAAGTTCCGCCTGAGGGATCGAAGGTCACGGGCATTCGATGTCGGTTTTCGGCCTTGCCGCTTACTTGCACAGATTTCTCTCCATTCCTCTGAATCTTTTTGATGATATTATGGACTGTAGATGATTGAAGTCCCCTAAATTCTTTGCGACTTCACATTGACCAAAGCATTGTTTCACTGTTGGAACTATTTTTGGTGAACCTCACATCATCCTTGCTTGTGAAGGACTGAGATTTTTGGTGATGCTCCCTTGATACGCAATCATAACACTCACCTGTTTTTCCAACAACCTGTTCACCTGTGGAATGTTCCAAACACGGTTTTTTTTTATGGGCATTCCTCAACTTTTTATCCGTTTATATATATATATATAAAGTAATATATATATATATAATATATATTATATATATATATGATATATATATATATAGTATTTTGATACAATTATCTTATATAAACATGTAACGGAATTCATATTTATTCGCAAAAGTATACCTTGAAAAGTCGTTTCCTCCTCCTTCTTGATCGTCTAACAACAGGTCGCTTGGTTCGTGTACTATCCCACATCCAGAGCTTTCAGTGCTATATTTAAATGGTAGTTAAAGTGAAATCACCATGCAGAACTTTTTGTCTCTTTCTTTCCTTTGGTCAGTGAAAAGCTTCAATGTTTTAAAGCCGTCACCCTTCCAAACAAAAGCTAAACGACTGCAATATATTTAGTGTTCGCTCTCCGTTGGGCAGCAATGTTAAAATACGAGCCACAGCTTGTGGCAGCTTTTACTGCCCAGAGAAGGAGGGGAGGGCATTTAAAAGAGTGCGGGGGGGAGTCGAGGGTCCAGGAATTGGACTGTGTTTCACAACAAACCCCAGCTGGACCAGAAAGGAGGAAGCCCTCAGAAGGTGCCCCTTGAAGGCCCGCAAAATAAGGGAGAGTGAAACAGAGATAGATTGATTCGGAGGTAAATTTCATTAAAGTGTGAAGAGAGAAAACCGGGGGTGGTGGGAGACTGAATAAAGCTCCCCCATATTGTGCTTCAATTTCTTTTCCATTTTCGGATTTTTAGTCCCCAAGTTGCTTTTGAATCGATGCAAATTCAAATCCAATTATGTAATATCTTTTTCACTATTGGACATTTAAAATGTTGGTCCACAAAAAAACTTTATACCTTTACAGATGGGCTTATCCTGAGAAGACTTGCAACTAATTACAAGCTTACAATCCAAGCAACTGCATTTTTAAGGATCCTGCTCAAGGGCCTGGGGGACTACTAGGAGTTCCTGTTGCAACTAAAATGCAGGGTTCTGGCTGGTATGGGGAAATTAAAGACTTAGACTTGTTTAATACCACTCAGAAGATTAAATAATGATCATGATACAATAACATAATCGTCACAATGCCCCCCCCTATCTCTGAGCATGAAGCCATAACATCAGGATGAATAGGGTGAGACGCTATCACTGCAACACGAGTTTGATACCAGAGTGAAATCTCTATTGTCCTGTTTAGGTAGGAGAGACGTGAAGATACCTGAAAACAATGGTAAGGTGGTAAAGTAGTGGTCACCGGAAGAGGATAAACAGCCGTTTGGCAATTTGGTTGTCCCAGGGAGATATAATATAAACTGGAGAGTTCCAGGGAAAGTCAAAGAAGTATGGAGAAAATTAGAGGAGAAGGTTGGACCAAATTATAAACAAAGATGAAAAGAGAAAGGTGGTGGAGCCAGAGCTATCTCAACTGGTGCATCTCTCTATGTAGAACATTGGTGGTGTCCCTCCTCTTTTAGGGCGCTGTGGTCGAAAGTGCTCAGCGTGCAGTGGTATTAAGCTCTGCTGTGATATATTGGGCCCTGCTCATCAGCGTCTCTGTGGTGGACAGGAGACAAAGGCGGTGAACTCCTACCACCCTGTAGTTTTTAATAGCGCCTCAGAAACGGGCATTAAAGTAATGGAGATGGGAAGTTTAATCTCGAGGAGTAAGCTTTTCGATGCTGGAACTGAAGAACCGAAAATGAGGTCTAATCTTGCTTTAATCCCAACTAGTTTGTCACGGTAGGTTCGAGCCAAGTCTGAAGTTTTCTTTTAGTAAAGAATGACTTTATATACGTCGGACTGCCAAATTCTGAAGCACCATTGTTTGCCTGCTTTCCCTCAACGCTCCGTAGAATGGGTTTATCACCTCTGTGGAACGAGGCACATTGTCCCCTCTGAATGTAATTACAGTGCCTCTCCAGCCTGTGATAAAGCCTTTTGGTGAAAGGGCTGCCTTATCAAACGTTCGTATGCCATGACGCAGGCTTTGTTTTATTGGATGCATCTCTTTATCTTCTCTGCCAGCCCTTGGTTCACCATGAACCAGCCCCAAAGTGTGTCACAAGAACATGGTCAGAATTTTCATTTTCAAAAATAACCAAAAGCAGGGAACTCAATGGACATGTCAAGTGTCCCCTACTCTACATTAGACTGAAAAATGGCCCTCAAATGACATTTCCAAAAACAAAGCTCTGATGATGAATACTAAGCCTCAGATTGATCATCCAGATGAGATATCAGCTTTAAATGCCTTTTAGGACTGTAGATAAATATGATCCATGTTGGATAGTAGAAACATCTGTATGGAGCTGTTTAGATATTCGTTCAGTTCTTTGTTAAATGAATAGGAATCCATTAACTTAATATTTTAATTGAGTGAGCAATTCTTGCTCCACTCAAGCTGCTCTCTTTGGCCTCTGCTGCCCCCTGTGTGAGTCCTGGTGTTGGACTTCCATCACCATGGTGATCACTTCAGCTCCAAAAGGTCTCTTCTCCTCTTTATCCTGCCCCAGGCTAATGACAATGGTCAATTCAGGTCAGCTCTTTGTTCAATCCTCAATATGATACAATGAGACTAATTTGGGCTTAGTGTACTGTTTGTTCGAGATGTTTGCCATTGTCAACAGACAGAACCATCAAGCAAGTGTTAGGTCTTGCTCAAAAACTGCTCCATCCTTCAAAATTACTTTACTCATTACTTTATGGAAACAAGTAATCCTATTACTCATTACATTTCTTCTTAAATGTTTAGTTAGTTAAAGTTACTCCATTTAACGAACTAAAAACAAAGTTTGTCAGGTTTTCCCAAGACAACTGGACAAATCTGGCCAGCAGATGTCGCTAAGGCATGGATGGGGTTTAAGAACATTTTCAGTCATTTCTCCAAGAGGGAAGAGCTTCAGATGGTTAAACGTTCAGCAAAAGCTTCGTTTCTCCCCATCATTAGGCATGGGCACGTGTGCAAGTTAGTGGACAGACACTAAATAGCTAATCAACAGCAAAGAAAGTTGTCATAAATGCTTTGGGAATAACATTTTTCACTCAGAAACCAAGAGCAATGCAGGTAGCTTTTTACTTATTAACTCAGTAAACTAATGTGATTGCAATCAAAAATTTAAAACTCCAATAACTGCAGAAGAAAAAGTAATTACACTACACTCTACACTGCTTGGCCCTCAACCTTCTGGCCAATAGTCAAGTACCTTAACTGCTGAGACACCACTCCCATAGGCGTCTGTGCAAGTTCTCAGTCATCCAGGTCATGGACAGGACTTCTTCTTGGTTCCTCGAACATGTATTGACACGGTGGACCACCTTCAAGGTGACAACCCCACTTTCAGATGAGAGGTTGAAGAACCAAGAAGTAGTTCCAGTTGCCTTCAACTCAACACTCATGACCACTGCCCTAGCTTAAAAACAGCTAGCTGTGAAGCAGTAAGATGACACGAGTTCACAAAAACAGGATCATCTAGGCCTGAAGTGTGTAGAGCCTAAACATCGTCGATAGCAGGTTGCAGTGCCACTACAACACAGAACCAGTCACAAACCACCTCTGAAGGAAAAGCCAGCACAAGAAATGTTCATCCACAAGCAAGTACACAATCCACCATTCGCAATGCCAAGACTCATAGGGCTAGTGAAGGAGGAATACTGGTTTACAAGTTGAATCAGTTTTGGATTATTTCACTGCTGTGATTCATCAAAACACTCACCAAAACGTCACAGCATGCCCAGAGAACACCTGAAAAATATCGTTTGACAGAGTGTTTATTTGCAGAGTGAAGACAGCTGCTGTACGGCTACTTTACAAATAAACAATGCTATAATTAAAACCTATTGTCCTAAGAGAAGCAGAACAACGACACACCAGGCAATGAGCGTCATTCATACGGCTCCAGGGGTGGCTTGGCAGCTGCGAGGATTTAACTAACTTTAATTGAATAATCACATAACAGCAAATAAACACAACCGGACTACAATCGCGTTGGGAGGGTCCTTATGCTGAATGCTTGACAAACGCTGCCATCTGGTGGTCGAACTGACCAACAACTCGTCTCATTAATTCCGTGTTTTTTTTACTTTCATTCGGCACCTAATTAAAATGTAGTAAACTTACACAGAGAAAAGGGACAAGAAGTATTGCAGGTTTTGTTGAAAAAGCTAATAAGTTACAAGTCACAGATGTTACTGTGGTGCAGTGACAAGGCCACCTTAGCCCCTTAAATAAATACTGGGAGGCAGAAAAAACATGGTGGGTTAAGGGCCTTGCTCAAGGACCCAACAGAGGTGGGATTTGAATCCTGGACCTTCTGGTCCATAGTCTAGTATCTTAACTGCTAAGCCACCTCAGTAACTTAGTCCTATTAAATAGGTTCGGGACTGTGGTTCCATACAGCTGACTCTTTGGCTAGCTCCATGTTGTTGTTCCTGTTTGTAAGTCAAGTGTACTGGCAGTCTGCACACGTGCTGATGACGTATGGCATAGCACGCATGACAAACAAATTAATGTCCCACGGATCGGCCTAATTATCCGATACCTGATCCAGCAAATTTGGTTAACATCGGGGCCGATATCTAATCCTAATATCAGATCTGTGCATTCCCTTGGAGACTCAAGCTTGGCACAACTGGACCCACCACAAGCTCAGACAAGCATCAAGACATCTCCACACTGGCAGCCTGGTGGTGGAATGAACTTCCACTGGATGTCTGAATGACTGAGTCTCTCAAGACTCATCCCTTCATACAGCACTTAAGTGAAGACTGATGCTGCACCTCAAATTGATTTAAAAATTCTGCTTTTATTGGTTCTTTCCTTTGGGACTGTTTGTTGTTTTTACCTAGATCAACTAACTGGATTAAGTTCTCAGCCTGTAGGCCATTTGTACTAGCATGAAGTAATGACTACTAAGAAGAATGCTAAGCACAACCAAAGGGCTAGGAAATTGATGCAGGACCACCCGAGCCCAAATATTATTATTACTACTAAAGGTACCATGTGAAAATGGGACAAAGATTATCATTTGTTTAGTCTAACAAAGATAAGTAATGGTCACAGGAAAGAAGAACTCCAAGTGCTCCTTGTTTTGCAGTGACAAGGTCAACAGCCCTTTAGCAAAAACTGGCAATAAAGGAGTTTTTCAGGTGATTTGGTCTTATTTCTAATAATCAGTGTAAAATGTTACATATACATACAGCTCTGAGATTTTGCCCTCATGATTGATGATCACTTCATTAGGTACACCTCCTTGTTTTCTACACTCATTGCCCATTTTATCAGTTCCACTTCTCATGTAGAAGCACTTTGTAGTCTACAATTACAGACTGTAGTCCATCTGATTCTCTACATACTCTGTTCTCCAAGGGTCAGGACCCCCACAGATCAGGTACTATTTGGGTGGTGACTACGGACTGAAAATAGTCCACCAACCAAAAATGTCCAGCTATCAGCATCGTGTAGGCAGCGTCCTGTGAGGACCAATGAAGGACTAAACACAAACTGTAACAATGGATGAACTACATAATAGTAGAACGACTTTTAAAAGTGTACAAATATTGCAAATAAGTGTACTGTGTGTTAACTGACACTACAGAGAGAAAGGTTGCGGTTTGGGTTAAGTGTAACATTAATTAGCTACAGTAGTTAGCTATTAATTAATTAGCTACATTAATTAGCTGTTCTTCATTATATCAATGGAAAATCCTCACAAGACGTACGTGTGTGTGTGTGTGTGTGTGTGTGTGTGTGTGTGTGTGTGTGTGTGTGTGTGTGACGCACAGACCTCACCGTAACATTACGTCATTACCCTTACAATAACAACACACATTGTTCCACTGTAGCGTTTTAAGACCACTCATATTAATAAGACGGTAACTTGTTTAGTGGAGGCACAACTCTGTAGGCGTTGTTTCACAGACCTTATCCAGAGGATGGTGGATGTGCACGGTTTGATGATCAGCTCTGTGTCAGCAGCAGCAGTAGACCTGATTCCTCCTGGTTTAAAAGCCGCACTGTGCTTAATGAGCCGCAGCTACATGATGTTCACGCGAAATGCCCACTAATGAGAGGTTACTGAGATTTTACTGAATCTCAGGACAAAACAAACCAGGAGGAAATACGTCACTCGATAGAAGCGCGGGAAGACAGACTGCTTGTGTTTGAACGCTCCACCAATGAGCTGCAAGAAGCACCATGACGCCCCCAGATAGAGTCTGCAGAAGACTGTACTGTATTGTACTTCATATAGTACATTATAGTGAATGTGACAACTAACCTGGCTGGCCTTAATTTACCCCCGGGACATGAACCAAAATACATGAGGTGGTGGACCAGATGCAGTTCTAGGATCAGAGCTTTAGGTGTGCTGAGCATCCAGTAAAACCAGTCTACAACGGCTTTTAACAACAAAAAACTGTACATTTTAACATACATCTATCATTCCCACACTTATGAAAGAAGAACATCTGACATTTTGTTTAGGAGAAGCACTGTGACTGGAAAGACACCAACAAATCTGAGAAAACTTGCATATAGGGGTGCTTGATCAACCCTAAAAAGGGAATGGTTACACTATGTGGTGGAACAGTGTCTCAGCTGTGCCAATTGATTGCTCTTAATACTCATTATAACTACTTAAAGATCAGACGTGGTTAGCTCTGTCGTGTCACAGCTCCAGAGATCCCTGGTTCAATTCCAGGCCCAGACTTTGTGGAGGTTTCATGTTCTTCCTGTGTCTGCATGGGTTTTCTCCAGGTACTTTGGTTAATTCTACATTCCAAATGCATGTGTTAGGTTAACTGGTATCTCTAAAATGTTCCAGCATGAGAAAGTGGGGTTGTGCATTTGACCTATGGTGATCGGTGTCCTGTCTATGGAGCCCGAGACCCTGAATGGGATGAATAAATACTTTTAGATGTATTAAATTATGAAGAAATACTGTTATTGTAAGAAACATGTCTTGTATGATAATTCTACAAAGCAGATATAAAACAGACAAACAAGTTTTATTGTAACATAAATGCATACCCTGTCGTAGAGTAAATTCAACCCTTCATCTTTGAATATTCCAGCTTGTTACCAAGTAGGGATTACAGTGCTGAGGGTACTATGGGCTTTGCTCAGGGACTCATTAGAGACAGCTTGGTGAAGCAAAGGCTATGAACTCTCAACATTTCGGCTTGTAGCCCAGAACTCTAACCACTGATCTACCACTGCTTCAATTGCCTTAAAGTCATTCATTCCACAGTTTATTTTCTAGAACTGGACCCTGAACCGGGCGCCAATCCATCACAGGCCATATGCACTCACACGCACACACAATCAATCACATTGGACACTTTAAAGACATCAACTAACCTAACACAAGTGTTTGGAGAGTGGGAGGAAACTGAAGTTCCCACAGGAAACCCATTCAGACGTGGGGAGAACATGCAAACTCAAGGTGCGCTGTTTGGCATAGCATATACAAATTTATGTCATTTTCTTCATAAAACACTACTCCTGTGATGCGTTAGGTTGTGTGGTGAGAGCAATGTGTTCCCCTAAACTTGAAATTAAACTTACACCACTGGCTTGCCATCACTGGTGAAACGATTAATTATGAATTCTATCAAGTAATTCTAAAGGAAAATGTCAGGACATCTGTCTGTGAACTGAATCTCAAGAGACTCGGGGTGATAAAGCAAGACAATGACAATAAGCACACAAATTGCTCTTGCAAACAAGGGTTAAAGACGAATAAAATTCATGTTTTGGAATGGTCAAGTCAAAGTCCTGATCATAATCCAATAGAATTTTTGTAGAAGCAGTTAATGTGAGGAAACCTGCCAACATTCCAGTGTTGAAGTTGGACTGACCAACAATTAATGGAAATGATTAGTTGCAGTTATTACTGCGGGGGAGGGCACAGCTGCTTGTGTCTGAACTGGATGCTTGACCAGAATGGAAAGCAGTGCTGGGACTCAAACACGGATCTGCCCAGTGGAACACTAGTGTGTTAGACCTCTGCACCACTTGAGCACCCAGAAATCTCACCCTGAGCTGGACTCAATCCCAAATGTTTGTTTCACTTTTGCAAATTGGCTTTAAAATGTCTTACTGTAATTTGCTTAATGCAAAGGTTATTTTTTAATAATAAAAAGCCAACACAATATTGTCTAGTGATCACACTCCAAAAAACAGCATATGTTGTGTTTCGGATGCTTGTATGCTGGTCAAAATGCAAGACTGTGTGAGGTCCACGTTGGTCTAGCTGGTGGGCTTGCATGGTCTTGCTGATAAAGCTAACAAAACTGGTAAGGCTGGTTGTCCAGCATACTGTTGTCTAATACACAACATAAACATGGTCTTTGCTGGGGTGTTTCTTTCAGCAGGGTATTTTTAGTATTTTAGACTCAAATGCAAATCTGTATTGCTGTACTTGCTGGATGTACCCTTTGCTGTATGTACACTTTTTAGGCATACCTGTTCAACTGCTTGTTAACGCAAGTATCTAATAAGGCAATCACTGATGGTGGGGTCAGAATTTAATGTAAACAACATTCCATCTTCCTATGTATCAACAGTTGACTGCTGCTGGTGGTGAAATTATGTGGGGTTTTTTTTTTTTCACACACTTTTGGCCCCTTGATACCAATTGAGCTTTGTTTAAATGCCACAGCCCACCTCAGTATTGTTGCTGACAATGTCCATCCATTAACAACCACAGTGTACCATCTTCTACTTCCACCAGGATAACATGTCATGTCACAAAACTCAAATCATCTCAAACTGGTTTCTTGAACAAAACAGTGAGTTTGCCGTACTCAAAATGGCCTCCACAGTACAATAGAGCACCTTTGGGATGTGGTTTAACTGGAGATTGCCATCGTGGATGTGCAGGTGACAAATCTGCAGAAACTGTGATGCTGTCTTGCCAATATGGACCAAGATCTCTGAGGAATGTTTCCAGAACCGTGGTGAATCTGTGTTAAGTCAGCTCTGAAGGCAAAAGGGGATTCAACCCAGTCCTAGCAAGGTGTACCTAAAAAGTGGTTTGTTCAACTAATTCAACTGTTCATTCTGCTTTAAAACAGTTTAGTTGGGTGTTGACACGTGGACACGTTTGGAACTTTGATAGCCTTGCACTTGAAAATACATTCTTATGCAAGGCAGACACTTCAAGTCTAGTGTACACACTGTCATTAGTGGTACACAGCATAATATCCTTATGAACGGGTTCCACAACCTCATATTTTCTGATGACTCATTCTCCCATAACAAAGCAGGCTCGAAAACAGCTTGCCGCAGCTACATAAGTCGTGTATCTGATGCTAACACTTTCTGTAGTTGTACAGTACATGATACACACGTACACGTTGTGTAGCCTGCGTGACATCACATCCTGTCTAAGGTGTCCACATTGGTGAAAAGAGCGAAGCAGAAACGCCACGTCCACGTCATTCCAGTCTGGTCCGCATCGCTGCAGCCTCTGATCGGCTGATAAAACCTGAGTTTATTTCGCCACCGAGGGAGTTTTAAACGTTTATCTGGAACATCGCGGGTGTGTTTCATCGAACGGTAAACGCTCGAGGAGGAAAACAGCCGCAACTGATCCTAGAACTGTGAGTAAACTTCCTACATTAGACGCTAATACAGAACAGTCTATAGTGTTTACAGTGTACGGGAACGTTTATAGTCACATTTATAGCCTACTAAATTAAGTAGTAATTATTATAACACTATTTAACGCTAATCTATCGCTTGCACTGAGTTGATTGTTACATTTCGACTGGGTTTCTGACCATATTAGTAGTTTGATTTCCCTGGAGCGTTTCACCAGTCTTCATGTTACACGATCTCTTTAACTAACTTTGTTTGTAATCATTTTCCTATATATTTTATCTGTAACTATCCTTA
The DNA here is from genome assembly GCA_025084515.1 of Ancistrus triradiatus. Lineage (NCBI taxonomy): Eukaryota > Metazoa > Chordata > Actinopteri > Siluriformes > Loricariidae > Ancistrus > Ancistrus triradiatus. The sequence continues at coordinate 154,734 of JAJAGP010001648.1, read as the reverse complement.
GTTAACATGATGGTTTAATACCTAAAGAGCAACTTTACTTATTTTAAACTTTACATCGTTAAAATAGTATTCTAATAGCCTCCAATGAATGTTTTATAGTGAAGCCCCTCAATGATGCAACCATTTAGTAACTATATACGTAACGTGTGTGTTTGTCTGTCTGTGTATGTATGTACGTAACAATGGTGCTTGAAAGTTTGTGAACCCCTTTAAATGCCCTGTATTTCTGTATAAGTATGACCTAATAAACATAATCAGTTTCACACAAGTCCTAAAAATAGGCCAAAAGAACCCAGTGAAAACAAATGACACACACACAACGTTGTACTTGGTCATTTATTTATGAGGAAACCGATCCAATATTGTGTATCTGTGAGTGGTATATGGACCTCTAGGATTAGCAGTTAATTCCCTGAAATGGCCTGGTGTTTTCAATGAAGCCAAGTCCCAAATTGAGCAAGCCTAGGGTGACAGTGGCAAGGAAAAAGTCCCTAAACGTCCCTAAGGAAGAAACCTTGTGAGAACCAAAACTCAGACCCATCCTTCTTGAGGATAAATATAAGACTGCTACTAATTCATCTAGTCAAATAATTCTGTAGTAAAAGTTCAAGAACAGAAACGAAGTAAATATTAACAGATAAATAAAATAATAAAGAAAATAATGAAAAAAGTAGTCCGATACACAGTCACTTTAGGATCTTGAGTCATTGGTGGGAAAGTCCTTGGCGGCACTTCATCCCCAGCCAATCGGAGGAGGGTGAGAGTTACTACCCTCTGGTGGGGCTGGAGCTAATGATGGAAACAACTTGAGTGGTCAGTCAATGGCATAACAACAGGTGCTTTCGCACCGGAGGAACTTTTTCATAGCTCTTAGATCTGTGCTCCTCTGTCACGTGTTCAACCACAGGAACTAGAAAAGGTTGTTGTCGTTTTTTTTTTTTTATGCTCAGGAACCCTGAGTGACATAAGTATGTCGTGATTGGTCCAGACGTAGTGATTATGCCTGTGTTGAGCTCACCCGCCTTTTTAAAATATAAGTATATATCAGCAACCGTATAAACAACAGAGCTTTGTTCTAAAAATGGAAAAAAGAAGACCTGGATGACAGCGAAGTTCAGGATTTGCTGAGCCTACATGCGGAGGAGGTGCAATGGGATTTTGAATCGTCTAAGTGATGAGGGACATGACTGTGCACACTTGTATTTAAAGAACAGAGCTCTGATCTTCACAAAACATGTTTGTGGAAGTGAATCATGGTGCGAACAAAACTTTTTCTGAGGTCCTTAGGAAGCATTTATTGCATGTCAGCTGGAAAACATAAAACCATCTCTAAAGGGTGTGGACTCCACCAATCCTCAGTCAGACAGATTGTACAAACTGAGAAATTTCAGGGCCATTATTACTCGGTCGACCAACAAAGATCAGTCCAAGAACAGGGTGTATAATAGTCCACAAGGTCCCAAAGAGCCCCAGGGTAACTTCTGAGCAACTAAAGGCTTCTCACATTGTCTAATGTTAATGTTCATGGGTCCACCATGAGGAGAGGACTGACTAACAATAGTGTACATGGTAGGGTTGCAAACGGAAAGCCTTTGCTCTCCAAAAAGAGCACTGCTGCTTTTCACATGGCACAAGAAACAAAAGGCTATTTGTAAAACATTTTGTGGGTAGATGAGACCAAAATATAACTTTTTGGATTAAATGAGAAGCGTTTTGTATGGAGACGACATGCACTGCATCCTAACAGAAGATCCCACATGTGAAACAGAGAAGTGTGTTGAAAGAGATGAATGCTGTTAACCAGCCAAAAATTAACGTGAATATGATCCATATGTAGTAATGCAAGTGTATAGTAGGGGTGCAACGATACGATAATTTTGCTGTTTTTGCTCCACGATACGATATATTTTTGATACAAAATGAAGAATTTGATTTTAATTCCCTTTTTAATGTGGAGATCAAGGAGGCCAATACAGCTTCCTGCTCTAGATGCTTGAAACATGGCTTGCTTTGCTGGGGTTAAAAAAAAATCGCCTCTCAATCACAAAGCAAGCGCTCTGCCATTGCTAATTTCTTTTTTGAAGGGCATGGCCCAGACACCTCACGGTCCCCACACTCTTCTGAAGGTTTTGTCTTCATTTTCTCTTTAGCTTTGCACTATAGAGGCATATTTATTATATTTGAGTTTCTATTTCCTCACATCAACAAAAACAGCATCAATATTGCCTGTTTCTGATGCTGCCCAATGCTTATAAGCTCTGTGGTGAGATTATGTGCTCTTTCCTTACTTACAGGATCTAGATGTAGCACAGAATCTATTACACAATCTGCCGCTAGATGTCGCTGTTGGTCTAGAACTGCAGCTGGCTCTCGTGCTATGGAGAAGAGTGCAAGTAGTCCTTTTTAATTGGACCAAGTGTGTCACATTTTGAATAAAATACACAAGTATGGGACTATCTGAATAGTAGTTTCATATTTATCATGACAATATCTTTAATTATGATATAATATTTTTACCACATCACCCATCCCTAGTTCAAATTCTGAGTTGCCACTGTATACAAAAAATAAGTTTCTGAAGTGAAATTATGCTAAACCTTCAAGATGATGAAGGGTCAAAACGGCAAAGGAATGGATCTCCTTCCACCTGAGAAGGTCCGCGATGAATTTCATTGGCTTTATGGGCCAATGGTAGGTGTTTGGCTAAGACAAAACCTCTTTTCTCTTATATCTGTCAGAAAATGTACCACAAATGCTGTGTTAAAGTGGATATTTAAGGCTACACTGGAAAACCTCAGGCCTTGACTCACCTTACTCACTCAGAAGTCTGATACGCCTTACCATCCATGTCACAAACGTGCTCCTTCCTATAAAACCGATATTGCTCCAGGCATAGCACTACACCCACAGGGAGTCAGGGCAGGGTGGAGGCTCCGATTTGACAGCATTGTGTTTATCTTGCATCAGACTGCGAAGTCTTTGGAAGAAAAGACTGGTCTTGTATCATAAATGGAATTAGTGCTAATCAAAGCTAAGTTAAATGAAAACAAATGCAACTATACATTCTTGGAACAGAGTAACAGACCTGGGGTTTCATGCCTTCAAAATTCAGTGTTCTGTTTTGTAGGAATGAATTGCTCTACATAAACTGGTGGGCCATAACAGGAATCCATACTGCATGGAAGTTGCCATCACACTAGTGTGTATGCAACATTTAGAGCTATTGGCATTAGTTTCTCCTATGTAAACATTTGTTTACTGATCGTAGACTTTCCTTAGGTATTTCCACACTTTAAACAAAGCAGTGCTGTCAGTTTGTTGATGAACAAGGATAAGGAGAGACCGTCTATGGAGATTGTTTTGTTATATTGGATATAATGAATAGGTAGTTAATCAGAAGCCTGATATTTGCTTCTTCATAATGGGTGTATGAAGCAAAATGATCATCATAACCACAAGTTTCAATAGAAAACATTAATCCATAGCTAGCAAGCTGGTGAACTAGAAATGTTCCAGGATTAAACAGTGTTTCATGTGATCGGCTTATCGTACTGGAGCTTAACCCCTAAGGGTCATACTGGTGTCGTTCTGAGTGACATGGCCAACTTGTGTCAAATGCTGCTTTAGAGTTCAGAGTGGTGTTTGATTATTGTTGATAGATCAAATAGAAATGGAGATGTAGCCTTAGCAATTGTGTGTGATTTTGGGTCTGGTTGGCTGATGTGTGTATATATAATGCCTGAATGGAAAAAAGTCAGGTCATACTGGTTAGGTTGTGCGAGAAATACTTGCTGTTGACTTTTTAAAGGTTTCATTTATTTTTAACCTTGCTTACCTGGTCAAGGGGGATCTGGAGAATATTATGGGCCACACCAGAGGGCAGTAACTCTCTGCCTTCTCCGGTTGGCTAGGGACGAAGTGCCGCCAAGGACTTTCCTTCTTAGACTCGTGATCCTAGAGTGACTCTGTGTATCATTTTTTTTATTGGAGTTTTTCCTTGCCACTGTCACCCATAGGCTTTCTCAGTTTGGGATTGGCCATAGATATTTGAGACAATGCTCCATTGTAAAAAGCGCTATAGAAATAAATCTGACTTGACATTTTTAAATGGGGTGTAACCTACTGTACAATCTCTGCTCCTATAGATGTCTCAGTACAGTGTTTTGACTCATTTGTCCGCTTAATTCTCAGATGTGATGTGATGGATTAAGACGACTCACATCGTACACCGTAACTTGTATTTCAGCTGTTTTTATATTTTCAGTGAACTATGTGGAACTATGTGGAATATCACAGTATGCATTGTATCACGATGTAATCGTATCGTGACCCTTGTATTGTGATGTCTTGTATCGTGTCCTTTCCAATACCCACCGCTAGTCATTGTATTTGTAGGCTAGATTTGCTGCTTCACCGCCTGACTAATTTGAATAAAGCGAAAACAAAAGCAGCCAAAATATTTCCAGACCTCCAAGTGTTATGCAAAAATGGCACGTATTCTCACTCTGTCTGTGTCTGTATAACCATAATCAGAAATGCAAGATGTTAACCATTTAAAAACCATATTATTAATTACATACTCATAATGGAGTGATGTGGAAAGTGTAGAGTTAATGCATCACTGACTGTTGCCAAATATGAATAACTCTTAAAATGGTATTACTACTGCATTAAGTAACAGTAGGCCTAGTGTAAAGTTTCTGTAGAAAACAGATCAGTTGGTAATGTTGCGTATACAAAACATTGACTAAAACACGCTCTGACCTTTTTGGTGCCTTAAAAAGTGCCTTAAGACAGTGGTCACTTGACTTAATCTCAGACTCAAACTATGAGAGAATTCTGACCTTCATGTCAATTTATCCTAAAAAATTCTGACTGTATAATGATGTACAAATATGAGCTGACAGAAAAGCCAAATTTTAGTCATTTATCAGTACGACTTCCATTTTATAGAATACGCTAAAAGTGTTTTGACCACCATAAAAGAAGCCAACAGCTATAAAAATATTTTGCCTTAATACACAGTGAAGAGCAAGGAGCAAAGTTCTGGCAAAATGTCTGAGTTCATTGAGGCATGTCTAGCAGCCAATGATCTCTTACCAAGAGCTACACTACCAAGAAGTAGCATTTTTATAAGGCAGCGGAGGAAGCACTTTTACGCCCTCTTGTGGCAAGACCCAGTGTCTAATCAGACCACACCTGTAATCATTTACATATCTGCCTGAGATGTAGCTGCATGCCAAGTTTTGCAGCAATCCGACATTTCTATCTGGGTACATTTATTTGTTTTGTCAATGAGTGTCATTTGGTGAACCACAAACACACATGGTGCATGAGTCTCTTGTTTGGATACACGACAAGCTGAACATCAAGAAGTATCAGGAGATTGGGCAATGTCTGGATCCTCCAGTAGCACAATGATCCAATAAATCCACACAGACATTGGTACAGAACCAAGCTTCTGACATCAGTGTCCTCATATTCCTTGTGGTGCATCTCCTATGTCATCCAGCATTATGGAAGAAGACTCAGTTCTGTTATGAAGGCTTAAGTACTGCAGTGGTGCCTGTAAGTGACCTGTTTTTGATACAGGCTTTTCTATTCGAGTCGATTTAAGTTTATGAAGCACAAGCTCAAATGACTAAACTAAACTTCATTTAGCTGTTCATAGAACAACTGTCCAGAAGGTTTAGATTTGAATCCTTGTAACCCTTTCATTTCTTCAGAGACACCATGAGTGAAATAGAAGAATCGCAGCACGATGATGTTCCTGCATACTTAAAGGATGAACCTCCAGCAGGTAATGTACTATACATATCTTTTGAAGTAATGTAGTGTGTAATTCAAAAATGTACCCTGCATTGGACTGGTGCTCTGGTAGGGGTGCATGCTTATCTGCTCCTTGAATTCTGGAGATCTGGAATTCCCAGTGGAGGCCCCATTTAGAAAATCAACCACACAATTTGACCAGGTTACCCAAAAGTCTACGTATGGACTCACATGTACCCAGGATTTGCCCATTAATTGATATAGAGTAATCCTCCCCTACCACCACAGAGGTATCAGCATTAATGATCATATCAGGTCCATTTATTTGTTCTATATGTGCTTTAATGTAAGGGAATAGGTAGAGACAAAATTTATGGACTCTGTGGCTCTTGGTACAGCTTGGTTCGTAATTGTGCAGATGCAGATTAACACACAGATGTTGCGAGAAGCAGTGACTGCTGTCCATACTGAGTTCTGCCGATTTCTGTTCTGATATTTCTGCAGTTAACTGATTATTCAATTGGTGATGTAAACAGCATACTCAGATTATCCCGACCTCGGACTCCGACAGTGTGGAGTTTGCATGTCCTCCCCTTGTCCTTGTGGGTTTACTCGGGGTACTCTGGTTTCCTCCCACAGTCCAAAGACCTGCATTAGGTTAACGGATTATGCTAAGTTTCCCTGATCCATATTCTAAAAGACTTAAAAAAAAAAAAAAAACCCTAAGACCCTTTTTTTTCTGTTGCCCTGATGTTTATTTTTCTCATGGGATCTGGCAACCCTGGAACGTAGCACGGAATTAAAGGAGCGAAATGGCTACCGAACATTTTGTGGAGACTCTGAAACAGTGTTTGCTTGAGATAATGAAGGATTTCCTTGTTTAATTAATAAAGTCTGAAGCTCATGTCACATCCTTCTGTTAGATTATTGGCTGGTTGCAAAGTAGAAATTTGATTATTGCCTGCGCCTTGTAAATTCGTAGGTTTTCCATTATTGGATTACCCAAGTGGACGGCACGGTGGCTCGATGGGTAGCACTGTCACCTCAGAGCGAGAACATCCTGGGTTCGATCCCAGCTGGAGCTGTCTGGGTATTATTTGTGTGGAGTTTGCATGTCCTGTGTCCACGTGGGTTTACTCCGGGTACTTGGGTTTCCTCCAACAGTCCAAAGACATGCTTCAGGATAATTGATTAAGCTAGAATGTGTGTCCCCTATGATGGATTGGCACCCTGTCTAGGGTTGTTCCTCTGACCCTGTCTAGCGCCCTGTGTTGCCGGCTAGGCACCGTCTCTCACTCGACCCTGTCCAGGATTAAACGGATAAGAAAGTGAATGAATGAAATGAGGATTACCCAAGTGCAGTTATCAGATTATTAATTGCAATGTAAACCGAGTTCTTCATTTAAAAAAAACTTCAGTTTCTAATTTGACCCTCCTTTGAGGTTACTCATGGTTTCTGTGTGGACTTTGTTTGCATAACCTTAATGCTGTGTGTCGGAGCTTTAGTTAAACGGAACAACCAGGACGTGTGTCAGTACAGATCCTGGAGCACAGTCGGTGATATAAAGCCGTTTCCTTATTTATTTTCAAACATTACTCTGCCCAATTAACTCAATATCATTTAAATTCTTTGTTGACTGAAACATGTTTAACTTTCAAATCTTTCACTTGAATATGCTGCACTTCTGTAGGAATCTTTACTTGAGTCTTTTAACTTTTATTGCAATAACTCTTGACCTCCAGTGTGTGAAGCAATACACATTCATGCTTGCACCAGGTTGCTTTAATCCATTTTGACCCGCAGTTCCTGCTGCAAGGCACTTGGATGGGAATAGGAATTTTTATTTCCTATTTTTATTCCTATTCCTGTTATATAGCTTTATATACCATCTCAGTGATGATTCATCAGACGTCTGTAATACTTTGCTGTATGTTGAGTGTGTTACTCTGCTCTACAGATAAGAATAAGGACCACCCCCAGGCTCAGCCGGGGATGTTTTCCAGAGTAACTGGAGGTCTCTTCAGTGTCACCAAAGGGGCTGTCGGGGCCACAGTTGGTGGAGTGGCCTGGATTGGAGGGAAGAGCTTTGACCTCACGAAGACGGCCGTCACCTCTGTTGCTGCGGTTCCAGGAATGGGAGTAGGGTTGGTGAAAGGGGGAGTGTCTGCAGTAGCGGGTGGCGTGACTGCCGTCGGCTCTGCGGTTGCTAGTAAAGTTCCCATCGGAGGAACCAAGAAGAAGGACAAGTCCGATTGAGGAGGCACGATTGCTATGGGAGGTCATCAGAGACTTTGTGCCACTCCTCGGTGGGTTAATGGTTGGTTTCACATTCTGCAGAAAGATTTGTTAGAACCAGGTCCATCTGCCAGTTCTGGCCTGTAAGAGGCGACTTCGGTGTTTTAGAAGAGGGCCTCTGTTGTTGTGTGGTGGAACATGACAAGAAATGACTGTGATGATCCCAGCGATGCCAAAATGTTTGAAAAACTAGACGTTTTGGAAATGTAGTAGCTCTGGTGAGATCATTGTTACATTGTCATGTTCTGCCAAGTCACCCAGTTTTGTTTCCTTCACCAAGAATTCACATACATTTGTTTGTACCAGAGCCTTATCGCCATATTATCAAACATTTAAGACAGACGATTTTCAGGTGGTCCTCACTGTACTGCAGGTGAAACTCTGAGACTGTAATGGGTTGATGGCAAAGGCCTTGCTGATGGACTATGTTTGTGAATTTACTGCCTATGGGGTCCAAGCTGAGCCGTGATGCCCTCTCCCACAACTTTGCTCATCAGTCTCTGTGGTGTCTGCAATACAGAGAAACCCTGAGCCTACGCACACCTACAGAATGGTTCCTGTGTCTGTACACCAAAACACATTTTGCCTGTGACAATCTGAATGCTGGGTTTCTAAGAGTGTTGTTTTTGAAAGATTATGCATCGAAATAGAAATCTATTTTAAAAAAGCTAAGTAGCATTCCAGTTGAACTGTGTAGTGATTACAATCTGTAAGGGCTGGTATTTGTTTACGTCATTTTTCTTGCAAAAAATATTCCCGGTGGCCTTTTTTTCCCTCCTTTTTTTGTTCATTTCAGAATTTACACCTTTTCTCGGGCCAAAGCAGTGTGTATTTTGATAATGTTTGAATGAGAGACAGTATTTTCTCCAACATGTGTTGTCTATTTTGCTACAGCCAAAGAATGCAAATGTGTGAGACCTTTCTATAAATGTTACTCTAGATCCTGTTTGTTATAACCAATATAGTCTCTGTCCTTTTTAGATTTTACCTGTATGTGTATTCGTTTTATTTCTGAGTATCTTTGTGCTTGAAATTTATAATGTGAAATAAATAAAGTCATAAAATCCACCAGCTTCCAGTGCCTCTCAATCAGGACATGGTGTTAGGACTGTCACCTCCAAACAAAAAAAGTGTTCCTCACACTGCTGGAGGCTCCTCAGTGGGAGCCTGGAGGCTGTAGATGCACTTGCCAAAGAGAAGAGCAGTTGTGGTTATGAATTGTGAAATTTGGCATTCCTATTCATCCCAAATTAGCTGGAAGATGTTGAAATCAGACCAACCATGTATGGTTACTCGCTTTGTGCCTGAGCTTCTTGTCATCCTGACATCTCTTCCCAGAAACTGTTGCCATGAAAGTTGCCCAGAACATGTGAAAAATAGAAATTCACCACATGTTAGAGTCCGGCCAGATGTACAGCTTGTAGTGCTAAATGTAACCTGGTTCATTATGCCTAGTTACCCACAAACCACCTCTCACAGATTGGATACCCAGTCAAGCTAAAGGCATACTATTCACAAGCTGCGTCTTCTGTTAAAGTCAACCTAGAAAGACGAAAACAGTGTCTACATGTGTAACTACAACCCCGAATTGGAAAAATTTGGAACAGTATACTAAATAAAGTGTTTCTTACATTTACATGTAACTTTTATTGAATTGCAGACAGTATGAACAGGTTGACCCCCTTATCCAGAACAACTTGCAACTGATACAGTCTTATAATCCAAGCCATTGTGGGTTAAGGACCTTGATCATGGAGCCAACAGTGGTAGCTTGGCAGAAGTGGGCTTTGAACCTTGGATCTTCTGATCCACAGTCCAGTACCTTAACCGCTAGGCTGTGGACAGTCATGGTTTGTCTGGTCAACAAATCTTCCGAGGTGAGTATGGTCCTGGACCTTTGGGCTAAGCCTCAGATGTTTAAAATTTCTGGCTCTGACCCTGCTGTTAGTAGAGCCAGAGACACATCTGACAAGCCCTAATGTGGCATCTACTGTACACTGGTACATCTACTGGACAGTGGTAGCCTAGTGGTTAAGGTACTGGAGTATGGACAAAAGGTCCAGGGTTCAAATCCCACCTCTGCCAAGCTGCCACTGTTGGGTCCTTGAGCAAGGCCCTTAACCCACAATTGCTTGGATTGTAAGACTGTACCAATTGTAAGTCGCTCTGGATAAGGGCGTCTGCTAAATGCTGTAAATGTAAATGAACTAGGTCACGCACCTACTGCTGTTACAGGTGTTGACTCACCTAAAACATCTTTCTGCTGTTTACTGGTCAATGCTGATTCTGCAGAAGCTGAATCACTTTCTATGGTTGACTCCTAGGAAAACGTTCTTATATCCATAGTTACCTAGTACCAAGCCTCCTCACAGGGGTGACAGACTGAATGACACAACACAACTCTTGTGACAGGACATATGGTGATACTTTCCCAGAACTTTTGAGGCAGTGATTTTGCCAGTCCAGTCAGAGACAATGAGGGGAAATTAAATGAATAAAATTGTATCTGAAAAAGATTCAGAGATTTTGAGAAAACACCCGAGGCTTGAGCCCCATTAAGCCACCCCCTCACTCCGCCTATGATAGTCCCAGCATAATATTAAATAGCATCACAATCGTTTAAAAAGTCATTGGTTCAACTAAACTGTTAGTCATGTCCCTCAACTCAGCCTCAGACTGTACCATTTTGTAGCCCAATAAATCCAGTGTTTTGTTACATAAACTCTCCACCGTCCTAACAATATCATAGGCCAGATTCAATCTCCAGCTCTCCACTGTGTCCTTTGACACTCTCATGGTGGAGTACTTCCTATCAATCTTTGTGGCGGAGGTGGAATTGGTGTTTTTTGCTATCCATGTTAGCACTTTACTGTCTACATCCAAATCAAGAAACTTGTAAATTTCTCTAGCCTTGGCTTCAGGATTTAGAGCCAAGTCCTCATAGCGCACCAGTAGATAACGTCCTCTCAGCCAGGCTGGTTTCTGCAGACCGAGCTCTGCAGAAGATGCCATGGACTCACATGAGTCGGTGATCATTGTAAAGTCCACAAAGTGTGGTTGCTGTTCTGTGTCATTCCAGATCTTCCAGTCCATGAACAGATCGCTGAAGGCGGTCATACGTGATGCCAAGATGGCTCTGGGGTCTCTAACCAAGTGAATAATCCTCAGATCTAATCGTGGATCCTCAATCAGGTGCGAAGTTCACTGATCTCAGGCATCCGGACTGTCTTGATGGCCACATGACTTCTGGCTTGGCAAGCCAGGGAGGCCAAGGTCAGGTTCAGAGTTTTACACTTATTCTGACACCATGTGTCATCTGGCTTCCCTGCCATGATCTCCATATTGGCTTCTTGACATACAGGTGGTGAACATAGTGCGTGGCTGGTGCTCCAGCGAAAGAAGGAAGATGTCAGGTGATTTTGTGGTTTGGGGATGATGTAGTTCTCCAGAAATGTAAGGTCACAGGTGTATAGATGGAAGAGGAGGTCTCTGAAGGCCCCATACAAAGTTTTGTTCAGAGGCCTCTCGCAAAACTTGCTAAAGGTGTCCTGGACATGATACAGTGGCTCAAACATGTAGAAAATCTCTGGTTGTTGATTAAGCAGTTGGCCAGCAAATGACGAGCCACTGCGTGTTTGTGAAAGAAGGTGGATGTGCTTCCGAGTGACTGAACTGCCGAAAGGTCTCCATATTGGATCTGGACAAAAACGGGCACAGTTAGATTCTGGAGGCTTAAGGCACAAAAAACTCAGATGCAAGAAAAAGACCTGGTACTATTGGGGTTTTAGTCGGTCATTCTGCATCTACAGCTTGAAAGCCCCACACCTTGGCACTACTAGGTATATGTAGTTCAAACCGGCCCTGGGCCTTCAAACTGGGATCAAATCGGATATCTCTGGATCTGTGACGATCTGTGTGCTACACCTTCTGGCCAATTAGAATGACATAATGAAGAGCAGATATTTTGTTCCTAAATTGGTTGAATACAATATTTAGTAAAATAAGTACTGTTATGTAAAGGTGCACGTGGTGATGGTTTATTTCATGCCGGTGCACTGGATGACCAGCAGAGGGTGCCAGAAGCGCAACTAATAAACTTTCAGAAGCCCTTACACTCATCAGTGCAACAGCGGCTGCTGGTACTTGGTTTAACATTACACACATTTAGTCATTTATCTAGATACCCTTATCCAGCGCGACCTACAACTGACAGGGTGTACTCACAGACAGTTCGAACCACGCTTGGGCGTGTTTGGTATCCAAGGTCGTTTGGCTAGTGTGAGTGCTCCATATCGTGCTGGGGTGCTATAGTCAGTACGGTCCACAGTACCTTTACTGCTAAGCCACCAAATTCCCAAGTTTAAATGCAGAGACATAAGAGAACCGAAAATAAGTCTCAAGTAATTATATTAGTGCTATAAAAAAACAAGAAAATTGATAGATGGTTGTAACATGTTCTCAGCTGATCTGAGGTAAGCAATGTTATTGCGAAATGCACAATAGTAATTGTGCTGTAGTGGCCTAGCGGTTAAGGTACTGGACTGTGGAGTAGAAGGTCATAACAGCTGAGTATATTAGCATAGCGACGTCTACTCCCTGTTTCACCGTACATTCCCAATGTAAGTTCACATAATGTTACCATTATGTCACCTTTCTTCTGCCTGGCAGAGGATACAGGATACAGGTCCTGGACAGTACGGATTGCTACATACTTCACCAACAGCAGGCAAACCAACAGCTCCAGTATCCTCCAGGAGCACCTCATGCTGGTATTACTTTATCACCTCTATCAGTCTGTCAGAGAGGACACACAGATGGACGGGACTTATAGTCAGTGAAATACCCTTACTTTTAATGACCTTTATAATCTTGTTGCCTGTTCTCAATATCAAATCAATGGGCTTTAACACCTCAAACACAGCTTTAGTTTCAAAATGTCATACTCAGAATGTAATAAGCAGGAAGTGGCACGTTGAATGTAACTTGCTAATGGCAGTACCACCTTTATTTTTGTGCCACATAAATTATTAATATGGGTGGGATTGATTGTCACATACGTCTTACATTAAGTATTTAAAATGTCTTTCTATTTTAATGATGTCCTGACCATTTCCATAACATGGCTTTTGTCCATGTATATGATTTATATACAGCAAGTGGAAGCTGTGTTAATCTACTATTACAGGGCCAGGGTTGAGAAACACAGCTTTAATTAATGCAGCAAAATGAATTTTAATCAAAAGCAATCATGCAGAATTAGATCATATAATTCAATAACCACATGGAGTAATCAATACATTTGATGACATATTTAATTATTTGCACTTTGCAGTCTAGTATGTTAGAAATTGTCTTCTGATTTTAGACCAAGAATCACTGCTTCCTCTTCATTTTTGGATGTATTTTATGTCAGTAAGTAAATTTCCTAAAAACCAACCGTTATTAAAATGTATCACATGTTCAAATTGCCAAAATAAAGGACCTTCATAGTCTGGCTTTTGTTCCAAATGGTGGACCAGTGAGTGCACGGACAAAATTGCCATTTTTTTGAATAGAGGTGTCTAGGAGTGTCTAGTATAACTATGGCTTCCTATTTTACTGTGGAATATATACAGTCCTATCTTATGACCACCCATTGTTTACCATATAGGAGCATTTTGTAGTTCTGTAATTACAGTTTGTAGTCCAGCTGTTTCTCTACAAACAACAGCATTTCACTGTTGGAGAGTTGCAAACGTTTTGATATGAAAATATTTAGATCAAAATCGTTTTAATGACATCTGGCGATTTCTAGCGACTTGTGATATTTTAGCTACTTTCCCCTGAAAGGAGTTGGCAACCCACGTTTGTCAATGTAAAACATGATATAAAGCTCTGTTGTTTCTTGCAGCCCACCACGCACAGAATGTAACTAAACTCAGCACAAAGACTGGTCCACAAAATAGTATACAAAACAGTAAGCTGGATCCATTGGTGGATCTCTGCATAAAACAAGCTGTAAATGAGATGCAGCAGATATGGTATAGAAAGGGATGCGCAGTTCTTACCGCAAACAGGCTTGATCCTAAATCCAGCGTCTAACGTTGTGCTTGAACGGGCTGGTTTAAATCTCACGAGACACCTGTAGCGGTGATGTCCAAGTGACAAATGAATTGAGCTACTGCTGTTCAAACTGGGCGGGATTTGGGAAGGGTAAATATTCAGCAAGCATCTGCGCTTCCACAGATCAGACCAAGAAGGAGCTGGGATCAAATGAAACTTTATATGTTTGAATGTAATGATGATATATGTAAGCGACTGCAATATTATAGTGAAAGGATAAGTTTATTGGGGAAACCTTTGAACATTACATTACATTACATTTAAAAGAAGGCTCTAGTACCCTGTTGGGCCGCCTCTAGCCTGGATACAAGATGAGATATAGTTGAGAATGAAGGCATACAGGTTCCGTATGGAATCCTGCACACTCACAGGTCGCCGAAGCAGCCGTAACAGCTGGTCCCATACATACCAGATTGCTGAAAAATCTGGCAACTGGGCAGGCAAAGAAAGTGTTATAAAGTGGTGGAGACTTTCCTGGGGAACTTGCTGTGCGTGGGCGAGCATTATCCTGCTGAAAAATGCCAGATGGAAGCCCTTCCATGAGAGGCAACTTGTGGTCCCAGGATGCTGGTCTGTTAGTGTCCCTTGCATCACTACTAAGGCTGTTATATGACTGTGATATGTGATGGCTCCCCAGATCACACCCGCATTTGGGGCAGTGGGTCGCTCCACAGCAAAGGCAGGATTGAAGATGTCCGTCCAATGATGTGCCCTCTCAGAGTCTGTCAGCTGGGCAAAATTTCTTCTATTGCATTGTCAAGGCATGTCTAGCAGTCCATGATCTCTCACCAAGAGGCCCAAAAGTATCCTCTGAGAGCCTTTTTATAGGGCAACAGGGGAAACACTTTTACACCCTCTTGTGGCAAGCCCCAGTGTCTAAGCAGAACCACACTTGTTATAATTTACATAATGCTCTGAGACACAACTGCATGCTGAGTTTTGCAGAAATCTGACGTTTCTGTCTTTCTGCGTTATTTTTTTGTCAATGAGTGTATGTTCTTAATAATATTACAACTTTAGATTACCGGTAGATATATTAATAGCTTTTCAACATGATTTTTCTTCCTTCCTTCCTTCTGATGCAAACAAATAGTTTGATAGTGAGATGCGTTTGCTGCTAGAGCTCCATAAAACGTTTATTTCAGCTGTAAACTTTACTGAATTTAACATCTGCAGCAGAGGATGTACATGATCTTCCTTTCCTGGGCCAGTTTCATGGTAACGTTTGATGGATTTGGCCACTGGACTTGTTGAAACTTTCAAAGTTGTTGCTATTTTTCTAAATGATTTATTTTCCAATGATATGTAACTTTAATTAGTTCATCCTTTTTGCCATATTCCTGATTATTAAAACACCCCCAAAAGACCTAAAGGTTTCTTCCAAACAGTTAACTTCGTATCCACTCTACCTCGCCTCAACATAAATGATAATCTCAGGTGTTAAGGACAAAGAAAGAATCCTTTGGGGATAATACATAGCACGTCTGGCACCTGCAGTCGCTTTGCAAATAATAATGTGGCAAGCTTCCTTGTTGGAAAGGTGCCCTTTTCAGAGTGCGAGAATGCCATAATTTACTGAGATCAGCTTGTCGTTGGAGACTGTTTTATGCTTGTTTTATGTAACTGTTAATGATGGTTATTGCTGAAATGACAGAATTCACAAATCAGAAAGGGTGGGATATTATATGTTGTTTCTAGGGTCTTCTACACAGTGCTAAGAGTGGCATGGTGGCTTGGTGGGTAGCACCGCTGCCTCACAGCAAGAAGGTCCTGGGTTTGATCACAGGGTGGATCAGATCCTGGAGTCCTTTCTGTCTGGAGTCTGCATGTCCTCCCCGTGTCCATGTGGGTTTGCTCCAGGTTTTCTCTCCAAAGACATTACGCTAAATTGGCATTGACTTGAGTGTGTATATATGGCTAGTCTTGATGTAACCTTGTTTATAGATGTAACCTTCTGTGTCACTGAAATATCCACTGGTGCTGATAGCGATGTTAAGTAAATAAAGTAACATATAGCAATATTGTGCAAAAATAACAGTCGCAGAGAGTGACAACGCAGTATTGAAATGAATGACAAGGTGCCGTTTACAACAATAACAGCATGTTGAAAACAGGAACAGGAACTGCTTGTTCCATATTTCTTTTATAGAAATATATGCTATAAAAGTCGTGCTGTAGTTTTAACATTTCATATTATGTTAATAAAGCTTACAGTCCACCAAGTTCTTCTCAAGTGCCTCATTCATGCTCCTCTGGATGGATCATACATTATTTTCTTCAAGACGTTTGGTGGTGTTAAACTCTGCATCTTTCATTAAACACCATCTACGGCTGCTCAGAGGTTCCTTCATGGATCCTTTAAGTCCAGCTCTTAACCCAACAAAGCTGCTGATGCTGTATATCTCTCCCTTTACATGTCTGACTGGTAATATTAGCATTAATAGCTTCATCTTCCAAATTTATAATCACTAGTCAGATAACGGAAATTATAAAGGGATTCTAGGCTTTTGTTAATACCGAGAACTCGCGTTTTCTTCTGCTGGTGGAAGAGTTTCCTTATAAATTGGACCCATTTTATTTGCTGCAAAAAAAACCCAAAACTTTTTGGACTATTCTTCACTACTGGCTGTTATAAGTGGCCAGAGAATTGTCTTATATAATGCTCAACCACAAAAACAATAATGCACCCAGATAGAAATGTCGGATCGCTGCAAAACTTGGCATGCAGTTCTGTCTCAGGCAGATATGTAAGTGTTTACAGGTGTGGTCTGATTAGACACTGGGTCTTGCCACAAAGGGCGTAAAATTGCTTCCACCACTACCCTATAAAAGACTCTCAGAGACTATTTTTGGGTAGTGTACCTCTTGGTGAGAGCTCTGACTGCTAGACATGCCTCTACGACACACTCGAAGACATTTTGCCCAGTTGACAGACTTTGAGAGGGTTCATCATTGGACTGAGAGAAGCAGGATGGACATTTCGACGAATTTTCTGCCATCTAGGCTGTTCTGACCTAGCTGCGGCCGCATGCCTTGCCTGTCATGGCAGGGCTTCCAACTGGCAGTTTTCAGCAGGAGAATGCTCGCCCAAACACAGCAAGTGTTTCCCAGGATTGTCCCTGCTAGAGTGAAACACTTCCTGCCTGGTCTCCAGATTTATCACCAATCGAGCATTCATGGGACCAGCTGGGACACCAGCTTCAGCAGCCCAAGAGTGTGCAGGATCTACAGGCCCAGCTGCAACATCTGTGGGCAACTGAGCCACATAATACCATACGGAACCTGTATGCCTCCATGCCCAACTATATCTCATCTTTTATCTAAGCTAGAGGCCCAACAGGGTGCTAGAGCCTCCTTTCAATTGTACAGTTTTCCCCAATGAACTTATCCTTTCACTCTAGTATTGTAATCACTTACATATAGCATCATTACATTAATTTTTATAAAGTTTCTTTCTTTTGACCCCAACAACTCCTTCTTGTTCAGTTCAATGACTGTATTCTAGTCTATTGATAGAACTCATAGTCCCTCTGCTAATAATGGTATGTGTTTAAAAGAAGGTATATTCCTTCACACAAGAGTCCAGAGGATTCCTACATAAAATGGTGAAGATAATTCTTGCAGTTAGTGTGCGATTGTAAGTCCTAGAGCCCCTAATTAGTGGGCAGCTCCTGTGGTTTGGTGGTAAGTATCAGCTGCTGGAAACAGCAGTTCCTGAGGGTCTGGATGGTCTTTTTTTATAATTTAGGAATATGTGTGTTTTCAATGCAATTCAAAAGGCTTTTAGTCCCTCAGAGTTTATGTGGCCTTTTTTTTTTATTCTACCTAAGCTAGTTATCTACTAAGTAGGCTTCCTTCATGCATTTGTGAATTTAAATTGTGTGGTTGTCATTTGATGCATTTAAAAGTTCTTGCAGTGCAAACAGCAATAAGGTTTATATGAAAAGCTTGCATGTATAAAAAAAATATGTTTTGTGTGTATTAATATTTACATACGGTTTAACAATACATAAAGTTTAACCTGAGGTGAAATCTTTCTTTGAGTGACTGATATATGATGGATTATGGTGGACCTGGTGGCTTAGTCGTTAAAGTATTGGACTATGGATCAGAAGTTGGGTCACTGTTGTGTCTGTGAGAAAAGTCCATAACCCACAATTGCTTGGTCTGTAAGACCATATCAGCTGTAAGTCACTTTGGATAAGGACGTCTGCTAAATGCTATAAATGTAAATATATCAAGCTACGGTAACAAAAATGTATTTATGTATGAAATAATATATGTTAAAGTAAAAGCTCTTCAGATGACTTTATACAACTTATAATTAGATACTGCATAAACAAAGATAATCATTAATTTTTATAGTACAAACATTCATGTGTGTATTAAACCGACCAACCCACTTTACTAACATTACACTGCCTTTAATACATTAAATGCAGTGACAATAGATAATTATTAAACCCATTTAAGTAGTCACTTTTTGTGACTATATTTCTGCATAAATATGACCCAGTTAAACAAATGAGACAAAAATATTATACATGGTCATTTACTTATTGAAAAAATTAACCCTGTTTTATTTAAAGAACAGGGATCTATCAAAGTCTGCTCTTCACAACACGTTTGTGGAAGTGTATGATGGCACGAACAAAGGAGATTTCTGAGGACCTCAGAAAAAGAGCTGTTGATGCTCATCAGGCTGGAAAAGGTTACAAAACCATCTCTAAAAGAGTTTGGACTCCAAAAAAAAAAACAGTCAGACAGATTGTGTACAAATGGAGGAAATTCAAGACCATTGTTACCCTCCCCAGGAGTGGTCAACCAACAAAGATCACTCCAAGAGCAAGACGTGTAATAGCTGGTGAGGTCACAAAGGACCCCAGGGTAACTTCTAAGCAACTGAAGGCCTCTCTCACATTGGCTAATGTTAATGTTCATGAGCCCACCATCAGAAGAACACTGAACAACAATGGTGTGCATGGCAGGGTTGCAAGGAGAAAGCCACTGCTCTCCAAAAAGAACATTGCTGCTCGTCTGCAGTTTGCTAAAGATCACGTGGACAAGCCAGAAGGCTATTGGAAGAATGTTTTGTGGATGGATGAGACCAAAATAGAACTTTTTGATTTAAAAAAAAACTCGTTATGTTTGGAGAAAGGAAAACACTGCATTCCAGCATAAGAACCTTATCCCATCTGTGAAACATGGTGGTGGTAGTATCATGGTTTGGGTCTGTTTTTGCTGCATCTGGACCAGGACGGCTTGCCATCATTGATGGAACAATGAATTCTGAATTATATCAGAGAATTCTAAAGGAAAAATGTCAGGACATCTGTCCATGAACTGAATCTCAAGAGAAGGTGGGTCATGCAGCAAGACAACGACCCTAAGCACACAAGCTGTTCTACCAAAGAATGGCTAAAGAAGAATAAAGTTCATGTTTTGGAATGGCCAAGTCAAAGTCCTGACCTTAATCCAATCGAAATGTTGTGGAAGGACCTGAAGTGAGCAGCTAATGTGAGGAAACCCACCAACATCCCAGAGCTGAAGCTGTTCTGTACGGAGGAATGGGCTAAAATTCCTCCAAGCCGGTGTGCAGGACTGATCAACAGTTACAGGAAACGTTTAGCTGCAGTTATTGCTGCACAGGGGGGTCACACCAGATACTGAAAGCAAAGGTTTACATACTTTAGCCACTCACTAATATGTAATATTGGATCATTTTCCTCAATAAATAAATGACCAAGTATAATATTTGTGTTTCATTTGTTTAACTCGATTCCCTTTATCTACTTTTAGGACTTGTGTGAAAATCTGATGATGTTTTTCCTTTCTCTGATGATGACTTTATTTCTTCACGTTGGAAGTTAAGTAATAACTCCTTTCCTAGTGTCCATCTGCTTGTCAACATCTTCTCATGGAGTGCCTTATCAGTGTTTCACTGCCCTCTTGTGGCTCCCATCCCAGAACTGCGCCAGAAATGTGCCAAATGGCTTCTATGTTATTCAGATCATCCAATGACCTGTTTCTTTTGTTTGGTTGTAATTTGGATTGCTTTCTTTTACATCACCATGACCGTCATCAAGGAATTACTGCGCGCAATTATGCCATAATAATCGTTTCACTTTTGTGTAGTGGTGTTACTTTAGGGTTCTACTCCTTAGACTTGAAATCTTAAAAACTCCTGATTGTAACTGCAGTGGCTGAAGAGACACAACTTTAAGTACATGTACTTTTTATACTTCTACTTGAGTCAAATATAGGCTATAAGCCTATTTTTTTTTTTATCAGATTAGTAGTACTTTTACTTAAGTAAAGAACTTCTGCCACCTCTGCCAATTAGCATGATGTGTGATCTGGAAAGTGAAGCTGTACACATGAGAAGGTTTATAATGATTGCTGTAAATGGGCAGTTCACCCATCCAGGAATAACAATTAAAGAGAACTTTTATGTTCTTTTCATTTTGATGTTGTGGGTTATAATGAGTAAATACAGGGAGAAAAGGCTAGATTGAACTTTTTTACTTCTCAGGGTGTGATTGACAGGGTATGATGATTTTCTAAAGGCACTGTATTTACTTGTGGCTGGCAGACAGCAAAATTGGTGGAAAGTAACAAATAGCTTTTGTCTGCCTCTTAGATAAATAAACGTGCCGCTTCCTTAAGATGTATGCTACTTAATTGGGCTTGGTCAATGCAGCAGTGTTATCCATCATCATTACACACTCTTTGTTCTCTCATGTACAAACTTCATTCAGACAACCAGTTACAACCAGTTTGGGATGATTTCATCTTTGTGACATGGTGAGTTATTGTACATGGTCAGCATCAATCCTCAGGTAATACTGTGGTGTTTCAAAAATGCTCAGTTGGTATTAAGTGACCCAAAATGTCCCAAGATAATCCCACACCATGACACCACCACCAGCCTGAACCAGCATTAAAGGCAGGATGGATCCATGCTTTATGTTGGTTATGCCAGATTCAGACCTTACCATCCGAATGTCACAGCAGAAACTGAGACTTATCAGATAAGGCAATATACTGCCAATCTTTTATTGTACAGTTTTGGTGAGTCTGTGCAAATCGTAGCCTGAGTTGCCTGTTCTTAGCTGACAGGAGTGGCACTGGGTGTGGTCTTCTGCTGCTGTATCCCATCTGCTTGCAGGGTCATTGCGAATTCAGGGATGCTCCTCTCCATGCCTCAGGTATAACGAGGGGTTATTTGTGATACTGTTGCCTTGCCATTCTCCTCTGACCTCTGGCATCTACATGGATTTTTGCCTAGAGAACTACTGCTCACTGGATAGTTTCTCATAACTATACTATAGTATAGGCAGCATTAATGCAGAAAAGTACAGGGTGGGCCATTTCTATGGATACACCTAAATAAAATGAGAATGGTTGGTGATATCAACTTCATGTTTGTGGCACATTAGTATATGGGAAGGGGGAAACCTTTCAAGATGGGTGTTGACCATGGTGGCCATTTTGGATCCAACTTTATTATTTCCAATGGGACGAAGGTCATGTAACACATCAAACTTATTGAGAATTGTACAAGAAAAACAATGGTGTGCTTGGTTTTAACAGCACTTTATTCTTTCATGAGTTATTTACAAGTTTATGACCACTTATAGTGTTCCTCATAACAGTCTGGATGGTCCTTTTCATCTTTGGTCCGGATCCATTTCTTCCAATAAAAGACCTGGAATATGATGGTCTGACCACAATACACATTTCCACTGTGTGATGATCCATGTAAAGTTCATGGTCGCTACTTCTGGACATGTTTAACATAAGGCTTCTTTTTTTGCACAATAAAGACTCAACGTCTCTCAGTCTCATGTTTTTGGAGGCTCTGGCACAGGTCATTTCTGATTGTGTGCTCCTGGCCTTATACCAGATGATGAATTAGGATATTTACTAGGATGTTTGGATTCTCATTTGTATTTGTCAAGCAGAAGTAGTAATCTGAAGCGTGATCTTTGGGTTCTTTCCAAACCATAGGAATGTCAAGAGGCATAAGGCGTGACCTGTTACCTATGCATGCGAAGCCTGACATGTGACACACCAACTATGTGGGGCTCAACTTCTATCTTGGTCACCCACTCTACCACCAAATTAATTCATGTAGCATTTTTAATGAGGTGTAGAAAGAACATTTTTGGGAATTGAATGTCAACTCACTGCAGGTCAGAGATGGTAAGCAACAAAGTTACTGTGCTTAAGTATTTTTAGGTATTTGTACCCTCCGTGTCATGCATGTGTATCTCTTACCCTCAACAAAAGATACCCTGATGGAAAATTGAGTTAGAAAGACTTTTTAAAAAATACTTTTACTCTTTTTACTTTAAGTGCATAGTATACTTCTACTTTTCGTAATCTGTACTTCAACTGAGGATTTTTATCAGATCAGTAGTACTTTTACTTAAGTAAACAACGTGTACTTCAGCCACCTAAAGAATTTGGACTATTTACAGTTTCAAAAGCACAACTTTAGAGCAAAGTGGAAAATACACTGCACCAGAGATGTTTAAACATTTGAGTTCTAGCTTGCAACTGACAGGGAACTGCTACTCAAGATTGGGTACTGTTTGCGTGTCCCAGCATGTCCAGTCGTGTTTCTGCAGGCTCCTGGTGACTCATTTACCTAGGCTTGTGCTTTCAAAAACACTTCACAAACAATGTTAATTAAACTTTTTGCTTCAAATACTGTAGAGCACTGTTTCATATGTACAGTATATACTATATGTAATGATATGCAACATGTGATAGCGATATTCTGAAAACATATTTGGATTCAGTGTGCTAAAATACATAAGAAACAGATGTGTTTTGCATGAGACAATATCTATGTTACGCAGTGGAAGTATGTAGACCAGTTGCATGCCAAGTAGTCATAAGGAATGAGTGGAACTGATGTAGATATCAATTGTAGTGCAATCCACTTCAAGTGAAACTGCTATCTCCATTTCTTTTCTACTACTGTTGTCTACTATTGCTGATGGATTCTCTCCAGCATAGGGTCCGACTGGAGTCCTAGCCAGCATCCTGTGCACTGCAGGTTGCCCATAAGTTCATTGTTTGTTTATTAATTAGCTTTTAATTAACGACACATCAGCATCAATGGCTATGTTCACAACAGACACAAGGTTATATCAACACACTAGTCATGGACCCATCAATGCAGGTCTGTGGAATGTGGGAAGAAACTGGAGCACATGTAGAGGATAAATGGGTGAAAAGAAATGGGTGTAACTTTTTGGCACTGAGTTCCATCCATGTTCGAATGTTTTACTATCATAGTCAGCTGAATTGTCTCTTCAACTTCCTTCTGCTGCCATGAGATTCATGATTTTAAAAATGTGAGACGAATCGGCTCGGTGGGCTCACTGGCGCCTCACATCCTGGGTTCGATCCCAAGATGGAGTGGACTGGGTCCTTTCTGTGTGGAGTCTGTATGTTCGTGTGGGTATACTCTGGATGCTCTGGTTTCCTCCGACATTTCAAAGACGTGTGTTGGGTTAATTGGTGCCTCTAAAGTGCCCCTAGTGTGTGAGTGTATGTGCCCTACAATGGATTGGCACCCTGTCTAGGGTTGTTCCTGCCTTGCGCCCTGTTCCGCCGGCTAGGCACCGGCTCTCCCGCAGCCCTGTTCAGGTTTAAGCAGATAAGAAAGTGAATGAATGAGAATAATTGATGAGCCATGCACCAGTCAAGCCCTTTAATCCATGTGTTTTCACTTTTGTTTATATTTCATACACAATAGAAGATAGTTTAGTCAGACTGTGTTTGGACAGGCATTTCCCCCTTCATATGCGTGAATGTAGGCCTTTGACTAAAAATGCTTTCCCTATGGAGACTGGAGGCTTTTCAAAATTTCACCCACCCCTTCCTACAGCGATTCACGCCTTATTCCTCAGCCTTTGGAGATTGCCCAGATGTTTCTTGTGTTTAAACACAGTGGTTTCCAATCATTTCTTTTTGGCCATATGTACTTTGTTTAGGAACGGAAACACTTTCTTTCCCTGACACAATTAACCTCCCTGTCATACACTTGGAAAAGACCTATCCTTCGGGAATGAGCACTCATTAAATGTCATCTGACATTAATAATATCACAATGAAATCATTACCGTATTTTTCGGACCATAAAGCGCACCGGATTATAAGACACAATATCAACGATCGGCTGCTACCGGGTATATTTTCATACATAAAGCGCACCGGGTTATAAGACGCATTAAATTAAACAAAACTCTTAAGTTCCCTCAGAAGCTCAGTTTGGTCTTCTTTACCTCCACTTCCGTATCATTGATTCGTTAATGTTGAATTCTCTCGCAGCTGCTCTATGTCCATGTTGTACTGCTTCGAAAATAAATGAATGAATGCACGTACCCTAATGCTGAAGCACATACCGTATTACTCTGTGATGATGCGCACTACGGTGGCCGTGAGCTTCGTAACTTACCAAGGCCGTGCTAAAACATTTTGACAGATTTATGAGCGCCGTGTACCATCTACAATCGGTTCTAGGTCAGAAAGCACAACCAGAATTAATTCATACATTAGACGCACCGCATTTAAAGGCGCACTGTCGATTTGTGAGAAAGTTAAAGGATTTTAAGTGCGCCTTATGGTCCGAAAAATACGGTAAGTCTTAACAATGCATACTCAGTTTCAGCGAACAACACCAAACAATGTGTACTTTGTTTTGCTCAACAATACAGTGAAAGGTAGAAATAAGTAAGATTTCAGTATTACAGGCTTTGCTGGGATCATTATATTCTCATTAATTTATTTCACAGCCAGTCATAAAATATAATATACCATAATATGTCATAGCACAACATAATTAGCCTTTTGGGTGGTGCAGCAGTTTAATAGCTCAGTTCGAGTTCCAGTGGTCCAATCCAACATAGTTGGCTATGGCTTATTGTGGCAAGATTGGATCATCCGCCGGCCCTTATCCAGCTGTTAATCCCATAATTAATGATCTTTAAAAAAAATCAGATTGATTAAAAGTTATGGAGCTTAAAGAATAACACCAACCTTAAGCTCAAACATCACACCTTAACATTTTAAAAAAATAATTACTCAGAGAAAAAGAGTTTTGCACTAATCTGACCCCAAAGGCAATGCACATAATCATAATCATACATAAGACTTGACCATAATAACATTTCGGAACCCATTTTAGACATACATTCATATGTAATACTTTGGGAACCCTTGGGAAAGTTATGTTAAAATAAGATGTTCACACAAAGTTGGCAGGGAACAAGCTTAACTATGACTTTTTTGAAGTTTAAAGAACTATTAGCAAGTCCAGTAACTTTTGTGACTAAACTTGTCTCCCAGTCATGTCCTCAAATGTTACTGTGATAACCTATTTAGTTTTTTAATCCTGTTTTTTGTTTGTTTGTTAGTTTATTTGATTTATTTCAAGTCACTATCAGCAGTCACTACCCAAGGTTGCATCAAGACTAGTCATATATATACACACACTCAAGTCAATGTCAGTTTTAGTGTAATCAATTAACCTAGCATGCATGTCTTTGGACTGTGGCAGGAAACCGGAGTACCCAGAGTAAACCCACGTGAACACAGGGAGGACATGCAGACTCCACACAGAAACCACTTGACCCTGGGATTGAACCGAGGACCTTCTTGCTGTGAGGCGGTGGTGCTACTCCCCCAGCCACCGTGTCGCCTGGGTTTTTTTCTTGATAAGGTTTTGTAGTTTATAAGTTCAGTATGACTTGGGAATGGCACTACATTAATAATAATAATAATAATAAAAATAATAATACGTTTGTATTTTGCACATTTTAACCCCATCTTTCCTGGTCAGGATCCATAAGGGGTCCCTTCAGATGCGGCCTACCCTAAAAAAATCTACAAAACATGATTTGACCAAGGGTGCCTAAACTTTTTTTACTACACTACATTTACTACACAACTTTACCTTTTCCAAATACTCTGCATGAACCTTTCCTAACTTTAGTCTCCATTTTGCACTGTACAGTCTCTGACTTTGTTCTTAAGCACTGGTTAAAAAAAGTGAGAGGAGCTACAGTACTAGATTTGGGAAATGCTGATTAACACATCTAATGAAATTCTTATGAATTCACATTTGGAAATTAATGTTAGCACTGATCTTAACATAAAAGCATCACATTCTTTCTTAGAAATAAGTAAATTCACAGATCCAGAAGGTTCCCAGGCTGAAGGAAAACAGACTTCAGTGAAACAAGGCCATGAAACATGTTAAACAGCATTTCACAACACACACTAACATATGTTCTCTGAGTTTCTGGGAAGGTTTTGTAAGGACATGAGTAGGACAGATGTCTCGGGTTGCTGTGGTTCCACTCTGCTCGGGCTTACATCTTTTCTCTTAGCTCTCTTCTTCACCACTGCCACAGCTATAATCAAAGCCAGAATCACTATCCCAAGAACGCCACCGATTACAGCATATGGAAGTGGACTAGACTCGGGCTCGGCCTCAGGACTGGAAGCTGATGGAGATTCAGGATTTGGAGGCTGGTTAGTAACAGGCTCTGCGTTGAGGTCGGGGATAAATCTTGGACCGCTTATTGACTGGCTCTTTAACTGGATCACTCGCTTAAGGATGCACATATCTGTGCTTTCCTCTTCTTCAACCAACTCAAATTCCTCGTCTTCATCTTCTGTGGGATAATCGAAAATTTCCTCAAAGTCCAGCAGCACCACACACCAGTATGTTCCGCTGTCCTGCTCGGTCAGTTCAGAGATTGTGAGTGACATGTCAGCCTCTGAGATCTGCGTTCTGTCAATCAGATCATCAGGTATTGTAACAGATGGATCTCCCGAATCATAGATGAGGTCCAACTCCCTGGGGTCTCTCTGGCGGAACCACTGGATGTTAGCGGAGTCATTTTTGTTCGGAGTGCAAGTGAGTGTAACTTGTCCTCCTGTGTCCAACTGAAAGTCGTCCAACTCCAGCTCTGCGCAAACAGTAACAAAGTGTTGTCTTAGACCCAATGCTGAGAAACACATATATTCCCCAGAGTGATTGTAAGTGGTAAAGGGAATAACCAGTGAATAATCCCCGGTGTCTTCTGCCACTGAAATGGACAACTGGCTTCCAAAAGCCCCCTTATCATCATGGGGAGTGGTTGAACTCATTTCTCCAAAAGGTGTCTTCCAGTATGTCTGATTCTGACCTGGATGCTCTGATCCACATGATAGGACTGCCTTTTCTCCTTCGCTGTAATAAACATGCAACACCTCCACTGGTAGATACATGTTTTGGAAGCGCGTGCAGTGCTCTCCTTCCATGACCAGGCAGGTGAAGTTGTGGCTGCTCTTTAGGGCAACTTCTGAAATGTGCAGAGCGTAGCCTCCTTTCTGCACCTGAATGAGATCTTTCAGTTCCTCCTGCAGTAGCTCCTGTGACTTTCTGGTGTCTAAAATCGAATACGATTTGGCCCCAGAGTACATCTTTCTGAACCATATAATGCTCGCATGGTCTTGTCCAGAATAACTGATATCACACTCCAGATCTGCACCGTAGTTTGGCACAAACACGATTTTCCGAGAGCCAATTTCTTTCTCACACACATGCAAGTGGTATGTATGGTGGTTCACAAGTTGATTGTCACGCCAGCACTCATTTATGTACACACCTGAGTCCGAGAGTCTGAGGTCCTCAACTTGCATACCAACTAGTTCTAAGGCGTGGGTGGTATCGACCCGATTCTTGTAAGCCTCAGGATTTGAGAATGGATCAGAAGAGTTGCCAACCAACTGCTTTCCTTCATCAGTTATTCGCGACAGGGTAATGTAGTCCACTCCAAAGCAAAACCCAATCTCCATTTCCTCTCCTACTGCTTTGAAAGTTGGCACCGGATCATCTCCGGCCAAAGTCCTAGCCAGCCCCAAGATAAGTATAAATCCGTACGACAGCATCCTGTGCAGTGCAGGTTGCCTACAAGACTGCCAAGCTTTCCAAAAGCGTGTTCTCTTCACACGATCAGAAATATGAGTAACTTCTTCGGCATTAAGTTCCGCCCATGTTATGGTGTGCTTATTCCCTTTTTCTGTCTCTGTCTCTTCAGCCTCCTCATGCTCTCATGGGCTTGCTTTGCGTGAGATTAACTGATCATCTGCGCTCCAGTCATGCCATGTGTTTTCCAAAGTGTTTTTACTTTGTATTTCACAAATAAAAAAACACCCATTGCATGTCAGTGTGTGGTTGGACAGGTTTTTCTTTCTTTTTTTTTTTTTTTCCTGGATGTGCGTGCATGCATGCAGGTGTATGGGTGTGCAGGGGAGAGATGCTGGAATGCACCTGAAAGTGTGCATAAGGAAATGTACACACCTTCATAGCCGTGAAGTCTTACATTATGTGAGGTAAGTGTGGAGGTTGTGGCTGAATTCATTACCAAAAAAGCTGAACAAGAGACTACAGAAATCACAGCACACTTCATAAATCTTCACTCACTTGCTCACAGATAACTCTTCTATATGTCATGTGGTCTAAGAACAGAGGTCTGACTCACACTGTTATCACAACATCAGCCCTTTTTTTTTGCTTATATTTGGGGCTTCAAGGAAACAGTTTTTTCTCTGTGGGAGTGAATTGCTATGCAGAATGCACTTTTCTTCTCACAGACCAAAGGTTTGAGCTATAAAATGGTATCAGACATCTGTCACCCGTCACCCCCCATATTCCCATCTGTGCCTTAAATATTTTTTTCATAAGCATCCATATTTTTACTTTAAAATACATATTTTAGTCATGGTCCCATTTTCACTGGGCTTCCTCACAGGAACTGCTCAATCGAGGTCCTTCCACAACATTCTCTTGAATTAAGTTCAGAACTTTGACTTGGTCATTCCAAAATATTAATTTGAAATTTCACTAACCATTATTTTGGTTCAGACCTGACTTTACATACAGTTATCTGCCTGCTCACATCTGAATGTCATCCCAATGGAACATCTGACTCTGATTCCCCCCCCTTCAAATTCCCTGCTAATCCTCGAGTTTCCCAGCGATGCTTTGTGATGATTAGACTGCATACAATCACTGGTGCCAATTTGCAAATGCAAGTGATGACATTTTCTCAAATGCAGATAACTCACAAGAGCATCTTAACAGAGTTAAAAGAGGCATTGAAAAGTGTTTGAAAATGGTTTGAGAGACTAGAAATAACTAATAAACCATCCATGCAGGCTATGTAGGGCAGTGTGTGTGTTTAAAATAGCATAATCTACACGCTACTTGTACCTCGCCCAAGAGTAGTATGTGAACACCACAGACGCTGGCAGAACGTCGAGATACCTGGATGACGTGCAGTATTATGCAAAAATTGTCTAACTGCACAGTTTGCTCATTTTATAAATGTAAATTGATTGGCAATCAGTGTTGCTTCCTAAGTGGACAGTTTGATTTACTTGGAGTTATATATATAGTTGGCAGATACTCTTTTGGCAGAACACTTAAAGGTGCCATGGTGCAGGTACTCGATAACCTACAATTATTCATTACCTGTTAGACCAGAAACTAATGCTACACATGGATTAAAACCACATGCTCAGTTTGACACATAATAGTGCACATAGAATAATAACAATAAGTACTACTAGTTTAAAGATATAGTTGACAGACTACTGTGTCTATGACTACTAAGACTATAACTACTACTGCCATGACTACTCCCACAACTACTATGACACCTACTACAACTAATACAACTACTGTTACAAACTCTACTGAGTCATTCCACCAAATGGGTGCCATTTCTGTCAGGTTTTTCTTTCTTTTTTTTGTACACATTACATGTATAGATAATGAATATAATTATAACATTTTGTTAGTAAGCAAATTGTCCTGCACAGTGCTGCAATTGCAAATTGAAGGTATATAAGTTAAAAACTACCTAGAACACTAAAAACTATAATTTTTTTAGCTGACATTGGTCTCTATCATTACACTTTACAATGAAATATAATTAAAATCCTTCAGAAATCTTATTTTTACATTGTTGTGCCACTCTATATCTGTAAAAATGACCTAAAAACTCTGCTCATATTGCCAAACTGACCCAGTCATGCAGGTATCTCTTCTACAACATCAGGAGAATTTGAGCCTTCCTTTCCAGGGCAGCCACCCATGTGCTTGTCCAGTGTCTTATTGCATCAAAACTAGATGCTCTTCTGGCTGGTCTTCCAGTGCATGCAATAGGACCTCTGCAGCTCATTCAGAATGCAGTGCCTCGTCTGGTTTTCAATTTAACTAAGGATTTTTATGTCACCCCACTGCTGGGGTCACTTCAATGGCTCCCTGTAGCTGCCCACATCAGATTCAAAACCATGATGCTCGCTTACAAAAACCAAAAATGGAACAGCGCCATCTTACCTAAAGGCTCCAATCAAACCATGCTCTGTACCTCGTACAAGACACAAGCCTGGCTCCTGGCACCCAGGTGGTAGAATGAACTTCCACTGGATGTCCGAATGGCTGAATCTGAAGACTCACCTCTTCACTAAGCACTTGAATATAGACTGAAAATGCAACTGCATATTCAGTCTTTATTCAAGTGCTTAGTGAAGAGGTGACAACATATTTAAAATATATATAATTAAAATAAAATAAAATAGTATGTAGACTAATATATTATAGATAATATAATATAAAGTAATAACCATCATCATTAGACTTTGCTCCAAAGCATGCCATATTTCAGTAGCAGCAGAGGTTTACCTGCACATGTTGCGCTAAGAGGTGGAATCACATTTATTCAGATCCCAACCTGATGGTGGCGGTAGTGGACCATACTATATCGTAGCGACAAACCCAAAAGAACACACTGTGCCGTTTGCTCTCAGCGGCCGTGTACTAAATGACTTCTTAGTGCACTTATACTGTACTTGATAGGTTGTATTAGCAATTACACAGCAGCCTGTTTAGTGGATATATATAGGGATTCTGAACTTGATTTGGGATTTAGCTCACGTATGGACCGCTGACTTTACCACGGTATGTGGAATATATAGAGTACAATGTAAACACATGTTGTGGATTAGCCTACTGAAATACGTACTTTATAATGTGTTCCTGGCTGCTGCTTCTTGTGACTAGTTTCCCCCCACAAAGACGTTCTGATGTGTATATAGTCGGATAGACACAGTACACAAGTATCCAAGCAAAAAGAATAATGTAACTAGTCCAAACCTGTCTGGCATTGTAAGCCCATATCAGCAGCTACTGAGAGTACTTTCGGTTTTATGCTTGATTAATTTCGCAGTGATGTTCATTCTCCATGTAGCCTTAATGGCTTTGAATGGGTGTCTCAATAGTTCTGAATAAGTGTTTGCATTGCATGCAGGCATCAATCACACACTTGGGACGTGTGAAGACATGC
Organism: Ancistrus triradiatus; assembly: GCA_025084515.1. NCBI lineage: Eukaryota > Metazoa > Chordata > Actinopteri > Siluriformes > Loricariidae > Ancistrus > Ancistrus triradiatus. The sequence goes on along the minus strand of JAJAGP010001648.1, from coordinate 123,150 downwards.
TGCGCTTTCTCACAGTGTCCCTGTGCTCTTGCCGGCGGGTCCAACGGCTCCCAGGCATGGCCTGCTCCTCCTTCAGCCAGGCTGAGAACTCGTTCGCCGTGGAAGCGCTTTACAACCTGTCCGTCGACATCTCGAGAATCAGGAAGCTCAAGAGCTGGGTGCTCTGCCAGAACCCTGTTTACGTGACTGAAACGGTGTCCTTCTTGAAGAACCTGGGTGCCTCTGGGCAACTCATTGCCCGGGTGCTTGAAATCCATCCTGAGGCGATCCTCTGCACGCCTGAACAGTTAGAGGCTCGGAAGGAGCTCTGGATGTCCGTCTGTGCCAGCCAGAAAGATCTTTTGAGGGTTATTGAAAATTTTCCGTCCTCGTTTTTCACCGAGGGCTGCCATTTTGACAACCATAGGGCTAATGTCAGCTTTTTCCAGAGCTTGGGCCTTAACAAACGGGTCGTCGCTAAACTTATGGCGAGTGCACCTCAAAGCTTCAGCAGACCTCTTGAACAGAACAAAGAGATGGTCCGGGCACTTCAGACGACCTATTTAGAGCTAGGAGGGAACGAGATCAGCATGAAAGTCTGGCTGCAGAAGCTGCTCAGTCAGAACCCGTATGTCCTCCAGAAGTCTCCAGAAGCCATGCGGAATAACCTGAAGTTCCTACAAGCTCAGGGCTTTAGCAGCACTGAGCTCCTCCAGCTCCTCTCCAAACTCAAAGGCTTTGTCTCAGAGGTTCACCCAGAATCAATGGCTCTCACCTTGAGTTATTCGCAGGAAGTGCTCGGGTGTAGCGAGGCTGAACTTCGGGAGATGGTAGTGAAATGCCCGGCGTTGCTCTATTACTCTGTGCCCATCTTATCAGAAAGGTTTAAATGCCTCCTAAGTGCTGGAATTAGCCTTCAGCAGATCATGCAAACCCCAACAGTGCTTGAACTCACCACACAGATTGTTCAGTATCGCATTCAGAAGCTGCTCTCTTACGGTTATGATATCAGGACGGGTAACTTGGAACTGCTGAGCGGCACCAAGAAGGATTTTGAGATGAACTGTGGGAAATTCAGTCTGAGACGAGAGCGGCCTTTGTTTAACCCAGTTGCTCCTCTCAGGACTGATGATGACTGATGATTTCCTTTTGTGCCTCCTTAACACAAAATGTTGTTTATTTTTGCATGTAAGAAATTATTTCTTATTTTTTTATACACAATGCTTGAATAGCTAAAATCTGATTGTAAAGGTGCTCGGTGTCAGACTTTTCAGGGAATCAGCCACTGTTGCTGCAACAGCGACCCCTATCCAGCCCTGGAATTGGAAAGTTACTGGAACCTCGGTGCCCTTGACCAGTAAAAGTCAGGGCTAAAGGGTGACAAAACATGAATAAGTGTGAAGAAAGAGACCTGGATGTGATTTTGCAGTGGTGTTATTGTTCTTGTCATTAAACAATGCTATTAAATGCTTTTAAAATGATGTGCTGCAGACTTCCATATTGCACATTGTCCCACTACGTACTATTCAGAATCAGGATTATATTTTGGAAAAAACAACAACTAATTTTGGACATCTACACCAAATGGGTGCCATTTCCATCCCCAGGACATTACAGGTAGGTATTCTCGAAATCCAACCAAAATCCAACGAGATGAGTAAGCGTGGGTCTGGTGAATGGTTACACATTGTCACATTTCTGGCACATGTTGTTTGGAACTGGTTCCTTGTCGACCATCTGCTGGTTCTGTGTCGGCTTGTGGTATGTTATGCAATAGTCTAAAAGTCAGGCTCATAACAGGATGTCATAATACATAATGTTTGGTACAGAGATACAAAAGTCATCATGCTCCTGAAACCGGGCAAGAACCTGTATGATACGGAAAGTTACTCCCACCCTAACACAATGAACAAAAAACCTTCAGTAACACATTGTGACTGCCCAGGACGTGTGCCATGCAGGCCCGACTGGTTGTGTCTTGAGGGAGGTAGCCCAGAAGGGAGGATCATCCTGCAGCTCTGCACACAGATAACCTTGCTATGGGCTTGCTCCCCATCCAGGCACCCATAGGTACCAGATCCCCTGTGACAATCATGAGGAAAAAGGGGTTTAACACATTGTGATGCTCAGTTGGTGGAGGCGCAATTCGCTACCTCACCACAGCAGTGACCTGGAAAATCATTCCCTAGTACTGTGATGGACTATTGTCTCGTTCAGGGTACTTGGAAGCCTGTGTCCTGTGAATTCTGGGATACGGTCTGGATACACCAGTGAAAAATATTACATATCTGCCAGTGGCAAAAGTATATAAACCTTTGCTTTCAGTATCTGGTGTGACCCCCTCCCGTTGTGCAGCAAAGTTCCTTTGTAACCTCGCAGACTATTACTCTTGGATTGATGTTTGTTTTGTTGGTCGACCACTACTAAGGAGGGTAACAATGCTCTTGAATTTCCTCCATAAGTACGCAATCTATTTGACTGTGGATTGGTGGAGTCAAACTCTTTAGAGAGATTTTGAAGAATCAACAACTCTTTTTCTGAGGTCCTCAGAATGCTCCTTTGGTCGTGCCATGATACAGTTCCACAAACATGTTGTGAAGATCAGACTTTGATAGAAGGATGCCCACTCACACCTGATTATCATCCCATTGACTGAAAATGCCTGAACATACCTCTATTTTCACCTCAAATGAACTGCTAAGCCCAGAGGTTCACATACTTTTACCACTTGAACGTGGCCACCTTTTTTTTTTGCATGCGCTCCTCATGTCCTTGTGGATTTACTCTGGGTACTCTGGTTTGGAACTAATGATGGAAGCACAGCTTGAGTGAAGCCGGAACTGGTCCCGGAAGAACATCTTAGTGTATCTGACTGGTATCAATGTAACCTTCTTCCAGTCGTGAATAGCCATTGATGCTGAAGCAACATCAAACAAACAAATAAACCAACTACTCTCATATATGAAATACCGGATCATATTCCTCAATAAATAAATGACCAAGTATAATATTTTTGCCATTTGTTTAATTATCTACTCTTAGGATGTGTGTGAAAATGTGATGGTGTATTAGGTTGTATTTATACAGAAATATAGAACATTTTATTCTGTTCTAATTGCTTTGCACCGGCACTTGTCTGGAACGTGAATGCATTTATGGCATAATACCATAAACAGTCCATCTTCCTTCTTGGTCATCGCTCCTTCTTGAAGACGTGAAATTTATATTTAATACCATTTTCCTCTTGAATCTCTTCTGGCACACCATCAAACCTGTGTTCAATTAAAAAAATGTGGGTTCAGCAAGAGCTGTTGTGAGACTTTTTTGGCTGTTAATGGTTATCTCACCATTAAAACACATTCCAGAACAGAACACAGTGTTTCAGTCAAATAATAACTTTACAACATCTAGGACCAGCGCTTGGCTGGTACAGCGGTCTAGCATTCCATCTAAAAATACGTTCTGTGAAATTGTGTATTATGGGATTATGGATGTTGTCCGAACACAATATTATATACCATCCTCAGCAATGCCACATGGGTACTGTAGTGACTAAATAACAAAGATACTGCAGTGTTTCCAATACAGTGATTTAAGTAATATCAACACTGTCCACCACATGCTGATTTTCCATTATTCAAGATCAAATCAATTCACTGTATGTGAATTGACTGCTCTCTCTCTCTCTCTCTCTCTCTCTCTCTCTCCCTCAAAAACAGTTTATGGAACCAGAAACTGTGCTTTATGTGACAGCACAACACATTTCCTGTTGTATTTATGACACGAGCAGATATTTCAGTAGAGAGCACTGGTCATGGGCTGGTTGCTCTGTTGCATAACCAATACATTTTTATAAGGTGTATGGGAGAACCCAAAACAAGTAAAACAAATCCACAAATTAAGTATAACTAAGAGGTCCATGTGCTGTGCAACCTCATCTTTAAAGTATCAGGGTGATGAAAGTGTGCCTGGGAGCAGAACGTTTGAAGGCAATCTGAGCGCAAGCCAGCGGGGGAGTGGGTAGGGGGTACAATTGTACTCTGGGGAGGCAACCAGGATATGGAAGTAAGGAATATGCCCTTACTTGTACACAGGTGTCCAAAAAGTGACTGTTAAGAAGAGAACCTACCTGTCTTGTTTCCTGTAAATATTCTGGTCAAACTCTGGGAAAAAAACATCACAGTCAAAGTCAGCCATGATATCAGTAAGATAGATGAGATCACACCATGGGTGCTCCAGAGATTCCTGTTAGAAATAAAGCATGGCAATGGAAACACTGTTAAATACTGTACTATAAGACCATCATACAACTCTACAGTTGTCAAATAACTGTTTAGAAATGTGTTCCCATCTTTTTGAATTGAAAGTCAACGAGGATAAGTGCAAGATTAGGAATTGGTTTGTTTATTGTAACAGACAGGAATCAGCGTTTTCAAATGAATTTTGTGCAAAAATGCCTTATATCTATAGAATCTTGATCACTGCTCATGCTCAGTGCTTGGCTGCCCAAAGAGGTTGAGTCCCTTTTTGAATATGGGCCCTCCCAAAGATTCAAAGGTCACATTTGGGGAGTTTTTCCCTGCCACTGTTGCTGTAGACTTGCTCAGTTGGAGCTGTGGGCTTAAATATTTGTAAAGCTGCTTTAATACAATGCTCTGTTGTAAGAAGAACTTCAACCAGGTGTCTGACCAGGACACTGGCGAAAAATTAACCAGGATAAACTCAGCACTGCCACCAACACTTGAGCGCTGAGTTGCTCTAGTTCATATCCCACCTCTGGTGAGGTGAATTTTGAGTTCCGTTTCGAAGTTGTACAGTATTCGATTTCCTTGCCATGCCAAAGGCTCCCCAGTCTCACAGCTCCTTGGGGGTGGGGACTGGGTCTGTCTGACGTGAGGTGACTGGGCTGCCCCTAGGTTCCAGAAATACATTAATTTTCTTATTAATAGTTTAGTCTGTGGTACTGATCTGGAAAAGAAGTTTTAATCATAGCACACTGAACCAAGCTCCTGTGGTTCAGAGGTCAGTACGGGCTGTTTCTAACAGCAGTTCCTGAGGACCTGGGTTCAAACCCAAAGCTGGGCTTGCAATGTAAAGGCTGGGTGATACAGTTATGGAACTCTGTGATGGACTGGCACCTTGTTCAGGGTGTGCTTCTGCATGCACCCATGGAATTCCTGCATAGGCTCCAGATTCCTCTGATGAGGATACGCTGCTTTGCTTTAGCTTTGCCATTGAACGTAATCAAACCCCGGTCTGTATCTCATAGCCATTATGACTCAAGCATGGCTCAACTGGACACAATACTCAAAACCGAAGGAAGACAAGCATCAAGACTCTTCTCTGTGCTGGTACCCAGGTGGTGGAATGAACTTCCACTGGATGTCTGAATGGCTGAGTTTCTTGCGGTCTTCAAACTGCCACTGAAGTCTTTTCATTCTTTTTGTTTCATTTACGCATTAAAAATGCTTTATTGTTTCTCTCTTTTCTGCCTATGTGCTGTTTTTTTTATCAACATCAACTCCTAGCAGAGTTTTAATTGGATGGTGTTCTTAAGCTGTAGGCTGTTTGTACTGCATGAGGTAATGCCTACTATGAAGAATACAAAGCACTTCTGTAAATCTCTATGGATAAGGGCGTCTGCTACATCCTGTAAAACTGTAAACCAATAGAGAATCATGGTATAACAATTTCATTATAATAAAAAATCATTAAAATATGAATGTAATTTTGACTCGCCTCATAAACCTGGGTTCCTCCTACAACCCAGATGGTCTCTACAATGTCACTGAGAGGAGGCTGAGTGACCAAGCTGATCACCCCCTCAAAGTCGTCACACACGTAGTGGGCATGCTTTGGGACAGACCTGTTGGGAATACAGTTATAAAATGAATTCCAGTCAAATTCTTGCTATAATGTATGAGATATTTTTAATACTCTAACCAGCTATCTGAACCATTAACCTACTTAAAAAATCTCAACCCAAACAGTTGATGCAAGATATCTAATTTCACACTGTATCATTAAATCAGTGAAATGGAATGGGTGTTCTGAACGGCATTTTGCTTCTACCTACATCCTCCACTTCCTTTCTACGGCTGTGGAACAAAGTTCTATTTTATTCAGTGATTAACTAATGAAAAGAGAGAAGGAGAGGTGCAGTGGTTAAAGCTGTTGTCTCACAGCCCCAGAGATGCCTGGCTTGATTCCCAGCCTGGCTTCCATCTGTGTGGAGTTCGCATGTTCTCCACCTGTCTGCATGGGTTTTCTCCTGGTACTCTGGTTTCTTCTCACATTCCAAAGGCCAAATTACATTTCTAAAACGATTAGCTAATTAGCTGATTAGCAGTTAGATTCTGCATTGATTACAAAATATTTCTTGTAACATAAAGCTAAAGAGTTTTCCCTTGCCACTGTCACCTTAGGTTGCTCAGTTAGGGCTGTGGGCATATATGTTTGTAAAGCTGCTTTGAGAGAACACTCATTTGTAAAAAGTGCTATATAAATTAATTTGCCTTGACTTGTGTGCATGTGATGGATTCGTGCACTTTCCAGAGTTATTTCCAGCCATGTGCTGCTGGTTAAACCTTGGATCTTCACAAACCCTGAATTGAATTAAGCGGGTATGAAAATAAGTGAATAAGTGATCAAGATAAAAGTGCTGTGTGATAGGGGAGGGCATTTCCCTTTCTTAGTTTATGTACTAGCACTACCGAATGCACTAAAGAAGCATTTGTTGGACTGTGACCTGAACACACACAAACACACCAGAACTTGGGGAAGATCAATATGGTGGAGAGCCATGCACCACTCAGTATGCAGAAGAATAAACCAGGAGAGCCAGTAAGACAACAGCCAGTGATTGCATATGCTGAGATCATTTAAATGAAGAATGTTTTGAAGATGCTGGAATGAGGTCAGAACTTAATTCAATGGAAATAACAGAAATAGGTTTTCTGCTACATGAATATTCACTATCTGAACCATTTTCCTGAGTGAGGTACATTTAGAGAACAGTGTTCGACTGTAGTTTGAATTACAGAGCCACTAAGCTTTTAAGTTACTGGGTTTGTGTGGTACACCCACACTCTTCCTACCGGTGCATCAAATCAAAGATACAGCCATGAAGTCTATATAGATAAACACTGAACAAAATGCCACTGAACCCCAAACTGGCTCTGCTAGAATGCATAACTGTTAAAGCTTACTAATACAAAATATTGTAATATTAAAACCTGTAATGGAGATGTTTACCTCAGCTTTTTGCTCAGAACCACATTGACACTGTTATCCAATGGGAAGAGACTCTCTGGGCAGGAAAACCAGCTAATCCTGCCAAATATGATCAGGTTCTTCTTTCCTAAGATGAGGAAAGGACTAGATAAATATACATATGTATTGAGTACTCACTAGGAAGATCCTGCAGTGTTTCCATACACTGCTCTATTTAATATCAACACATTTATGGACTGAGAAACAGTCTTTTATTTGACAGTACTATGCATTTCCTGTTGCTAATTATTAGAACAGGCATGGAACTGATTGTAGAAGCATGCATAAGCTGTGAGAAACAAACGCATTTAACTCCTGCACCAGAGGTATGTCATTACAACTGCAGTATAACATCTAATGTATGTGGCAAGGTAGTATATGGATTAAGTGGGTTAATAACCTTAATAACAAGGATAATGAATGGATGTCGTCTGAATGGACACAGCGCATACCTGTACTCCTAAATATTTCCTATGAACTGTTCATGTGGCTCAGTGGTACCAGTTATGCTGTTCCTATGGCTCTTACCCCGAAAGACCACAGGGTACAGACTTAAGCGTAACCTGGAGGCCTGGATGGTGGTTGCTAAATATTTATATGGTTGGTAAATATTTCTTACCTAATTACTCCTACTGCTGAAGTTGTATTGTGTAACTTCCCCACTGGTTTTAATAAAGTGATCTATATATGTATTTGGCTTACTTGATTTTTGACTAGGCTTGCAATTAAAGGATGCTTTTCAAGCTATGGCATTTAAACCTACACAATAAACTGTATTGCACTCTCAAAGCAGACACACGGGATCTCTGTTGTGAGTGTGCACTACTCACCAGGCGTGAACACAGTTGTGATGGTATTCAAAAAGAACTTAAATTCCATCCTGTTATTAGAAAACACACACACACACACAGACATAATCTTACTGTAACTAACTAATACTACACCCCCACCTAATCCTAACCTTAACATCAGTAACCTAAAGGAAGAATATATGTGACCCATAGCCAGTTAAGTATTGATATATCTATAAACTGAAACATGATTTAAGATACAAAATTTACAGATCATATCCATTAAGCTACGATAAAATGTTTTTGGACATACAGTGGTGCTTGAAAGTTTGTGAACCCTTTAGAATTTTCTATATTTCTGAATAAATATGACCTAAAACATCATAATTTTCATACAAGTCCTAAAAGTAGATAAAGAGAACCCAGTTAAACAAATGAGACAAAAATATTATACTTGGTCATTTATTTATTGAGAGGAAACAATTCAATATTACATATTAGTGAGTGGTAAAAGTATGTGAACCTTTGCTTTCAGTATCTGGTGTGACCCTCCTGTGCAGCAATAACTGCAATTAGACGTTTCCTGTAACTGTTGATCAGTCCTGCACACCGGCTTGGAGGAATTTTAGCCCATTCCTCCGTACAGAACAGCTTCAGCTCTGGGATGTTGGTGGGTTTCCTCACATTAGCTGCTCACTTCAGGTCCTTCCACAACATTTCCATTGGATTAAGGTCAGGACTTTGATCTGGACATTCCAAAACATTTGGAAATCCATCAACGTCGCAGAGTTGAAGCTGTTCTCTATGGAAGGATAGATTAAAATTCCTCCATGCCCACCTGCTGGATTTATCAACAGTTACCAGACACGTTTAATTGCAGTTGTTGCAGCACATGGGAGGATCACACCTGATACTGGAAGCAAAGGTTACAAACTTTTGCCAGTCACAGCAATGGAAATAATTTTTTATCTCATTCGTTCATTTGGATTCTCTTTACCTACTTTGGACTTGTGTGAAAATCTGATGATGTTTTAGTGCATATTATGCAGAAATAGAGATTATTCTAAAGAATTCACAAACTTTCAAGCACCACTGTACAATCTGTTCTTACGGGCAACACCCAAGTTACATAATAAACGGTGTAAAGGGCATCCATACAATGATTATAAAAAAAATCTGATATCCTGAATAATATAATACACAATAAATATAGGAAACAGTCTTACGGAAGGTTCCATGGGAGAACTCCGTTTTTTCCTATCCCCATATTCTTGCATGCGGCCGCCATGAGCCGAATCGGCTTCCTCTGGCTCTCATGTCTGTCCTGGGTGTTCATTAGAAAGCCCAGATGTATCTGTCTTAGATGAATGAAGTGTTGGAGAACTGAGCCACTACTGCAGCTCTCACGGATTCCATTCGCCTGTTGCACAAACGCTATTTTATATTGAGACAGGGTTGCCAGATTGGGAGGGAATACCTTCATTCTTTCCAGTTCTGTTGGAAGCTGCCCAAAAGAAAAACGAAGCATCCCGTGGACGCGGTCTGCGGGTTATTCCTGGGGTATCCTGAGTAATTGACTGCCAATCCAATGCAAACTCTCACCAATGCAGCCTTGAAGAAAACGAGATTGGCACACAGGAAAACCACAATAAAATCGGAATCAACTTTCACAATATGCCAAGGCTAACTGTAGACTGGTGCTATATTATTGCACAATTAATATTTTGCTTCATGAACACTTTTGGGCCACCTACCGTTTTGTAGATATAACCGATTTTTGTGATTTCCCGTCATATTTTAATAATAATAAGTATAGTTATGCAACATCCACGATATGTTCCTTGAAAATGCAAGTCAGGCGATCTGGACATTGTTCGAAGACCATACAATACTTTGTAGCTAATGCTATATAGGACACAGTGTACCGGGTACTCACTAAATAGCTAAGATCCTGCTGTAAAGCGTTATGTTTGGAGAAAGGAAAACATTGCATTCCAGAATAGAACCTTATCTCATCTGTGAAACATGGTGGTGGTAGTATCATGGTTTGGGTCTGTTTTGCTGCATCTGGGCCAGGACGGCTTGCCATCATTGATGGAACAATGAATTCTGAATGATATCAGAGAATTCTAAAAGAAAATGTCAGGACATCTGTCCATGAACTGAATCTTAAGAGAAGGTGAGTCATGCAGCAAGACAACGACCCTAAGCACAAAAGTCGTTCTACTAAAGAATGGTTAAAGAAGAATAAAGTTCATGTTTTGGAATGGCCAAGTCAAAGTCCTGACCTTAATCCAATCGAAATGTTGTGGAAGGACCTGAAGTGAGCAGCTAATGTGAGGAAACTCACCAACATCTCAGAGCTGAAGCTGTTCTGTACAGAGGAATGGACTAAAATTCCTCCAAGCCGGTGTACAGGACTGATCAACAGTTACAGCTCTACTAGTCAACTGAATCAGGCTCGTTCTGCCTCTTTTGCCCTAAGACTTAGTAGCTGCTCGGGAAGCCGACCCTTCCCTCTCTAAATGTAGGTTTACTGTGGTAGACCCGGTACAAATTCATGGGTCTCCTCTTGCTCATTATCTGCACAATTGGATCTTTGTATCTAAATAACCTCAACTGACCTGAATAGTGTTTTCCAAGTTGTAGTACCAGAGCAGTATCAGCCTTAGGTTTTGATGATCCCATGATCAGGGATATTGGATATTAACAAGACCTATACATTCATTTTGCAGCATTTCTTTTGGCTTAAGGCTGATGTGGTAACATACTGCAATTTGTGTCATGTGTCCCAGATCTATTGGAAACCCAGTCAAGGTATTCCATCACCTTTGTGTCCAGTACCTGCTGTAGGTGAACCGTTTGAACATCTGTTGTTAAACTGCATTGGCCCTTTTCATAAGACAAAGTGGTACCAGTATTTGTTAACCATCTTGTGCATGTTTACACACTTTCCTCATGCTTTTCCAGCTGGACAACAGTCCAAAGGATTTATCCTCCTAAGACACAGCTCATTATTTATAGGTCTGTGCTCTACTATTGTCCCCAGAACACACCAAGAACTCCACAATGCCGTTGCCAAATTATACAAGTCTGAGCCACTCCCACCTAATAAAGGGGCAGAATACCCCAATCTGTGAGACCTGACAAACTCCTCTTACAATAAAGCACCTGCTTACAGAGTGTATGAACTATAAAACGAGACATTTTCACTAACACCAAAGGGGAGACACTGCTCTTTGCTTTAAATGCTGAATTCTCAGGTCTCTATGAAGCCTACAAAAAATTGAGTGACATCAATTATTTCCAGTTTTACAATAATTTGGAAAGGAACTACCCATCATGGCCTCCCCAGAGATCATACGTTCACTCTAGGGCTTTTTTTTTTGGCTTGCATTCACACCGTCAGTAGCAACACCATAGTGACGTCAGCCACGCAAATTTTGCTAGATGACACAATATTGCGTTGTATCTCCCCCTTTGCATGTAGGCTCTGTAAAGCCTGAACTTCACTGTTGGTCCATTTGTCTGTGTTTTTTCCATTTCAAGCCCGAAAATCTGTTGTTTATACTATGGCTACTGCTGTACATACAAGTATATTTAAACATGGCGGCACTATACAATCACTAAACACTTGCAGCACTACGTCTGGACCTATCACCGCTTACTTACATCACTTAGGGTTCCCGTGCACTGAGAAAATACCTTACCTTTAAGTAGGAGCTAAAAGAGCCTCTATACACTGCATTCAAAATACAATCATTCTCAGTTCCTGCAAGGTGAACATGTGACAAATGTGGCACGGGTCTAAACAATATGGTAAAGTTCCTCTGGTGCGAAGGGACCTATTGTCTCCTTGTTCCAAACCCAAATGAGACTTTCTGGTTCTGTACCGACTACAGAAAAGTTGATACTATCACAGCCCCTGATTCTTTGCCCAACATAGAAGATTGTATTGCCAGTCAAGGTTTGCTTGACTGGCAAGTCCCTTTAACAGATCGTGTATCTGATATTTCTGCTTTTGTGACCCCAGTCTCCTTCATGCAATATTCAGTTATGACTTTTGGGAATGTGTAATGCTCCAGCATGTGTTGTGTATGGCATATTTGAGCATTTAGACCAGGCATCACTGACACTGATTGTAGCTAAATACTTTATGAATTTGGCAAAGCCACAATTCTTTATCTAGGCCTACAAACTAGGTATTACTTACACAGATTTTTAGGAATGGACAAATACTACTGCTGCTTGTGTAGGGATTTCTCTGGAGTGGTGTTCTCATTGACTAATCTTCCATGTATTGTGGGCACTGAATGAATAAATGTTTAAAATAAAAACCAGCGGAGTTTGAAAGCAAAAGATGTGCATGTGTGTGTCATAGTCGTAGTCAAACAGTCTGATCTACAACCGGATGGCAGTGCAGAAAAGGTTTGGGAACCAATGTGCTAAAGGCATGTTGAGTATGTGGTCTTGTGACTGCCAGAAAGCCTCGAAGTATGCAAAAAGGTCTTTTGTGCAGTGCTCCTGACTTTGCTTGTCCTTTCACACTTGAAGTGGATGCATGCGATACTGGAGCTGGTGCTGTGCTGCTTCAGGAAGACAATATGGGAATTGTGCTTTTATTACAGAAGGTTCATCGACTACCATCTGTGTTATAGCACAATTGAGAAGGAGACCTCAGCATTGCTATTAGCTCTGCAGCAGTTTGAAGTTTACTTCAATACCCAGTCTTCTTCTACAGAGTTGTATACACTGATTACAATCCTCTGGTTCTCAGATGTGTAACCATAAAAATGTTTAAATGTTTAAATTTTTCCTCAAGTGGACTCATTCCCTCTTGGTTGTGGGCTGGACATTATTGGCTGGTGGACTATTTTCAGACCAGCAGAGAGACTGCAGTGTCAGACCCACTCGTACCAGCTGGTGGACAAATGTAGGATTTGCTTGTGCTTGTCAGTAGATACATTTACAGCATTTAGCAGACGCCCTTATCCAGAGCGACTTACAATTGAAACAGTCTTTCAATCCAAGCAATTGTGGGTTAAGGGCCTTGCTCAAGGACCCAACAGCGGCAGCTTGGCAGAGGTGGGATTTGAACCCTGGACCTTCAGGTCCATAGTCCAGTACCTTAACCGCTAGGCCACCACAGTCCCACGATCTAATGATCCTCTCTTCTGGTAGTCTGCCATCCAGGTCCCTCACGGAACCACTGCTCCCAACACCACCTAACAGCTAGGTAAGAACTGCCGGGACTGTGGTAGCCTAGCGGTTAAGGTACTGGACTCTGGACCAGAAGGTCCAGGGTTCAAATCCCACATCTGCCAAGCTGCCACTGTTGGGTCCTTGAGCAAGACCCTTAACCCATGATTGCTTGGATTGTAAGACTGTACCAATTGTAAGTCGCTCTGGATAAGGGCATCTGCTAAATGCTGTAAATGTAAATGTAAATGTAGATGATGAGCAAATCTTCAAAACGACTATCCTGCTTGTCATAGTCTAATGATGCTCCGCTTCTTTCAACTGGACAAAATGTCTTTGCCATAGAGGCATGTCCAGCATTCAACAATCTCTCACTACCCAAGAGGTAGGCTACCCAAAAGTAGCCTGTGAGAGCCTTTTTAAAGTCAGCGGCAGGAAGCACTTTTACACCCTCTTGTGGCAAGACCAAGTGTCTAATCAGACCACACCTGTAATCATTTCCATATCTGCCTTAGACGTAACTACAATCCGACAGTTCTGGGTGGTTTTTGTCAACGAGTGTACTTTATAAACAGATTTAAGGAAGCACGGGAGCACTGATTCAACCCAAACTGGACGCTTCAATATGATTAAAACCTTCAACAGTGTAGCAGCTGGACAGCACTCATCCCTGCTCCCTATGCAAGCATGCTACTATATTACATGGCCTAAGCTCTTCCTAGTGCACTCATGGTTTAATAAGTGAATTGGGTCTGAGATTATGGCCAGTGAGCCGACTTAATAGAGCATATCTAGCCAAACAAACTGTTATTGAACTTTGGCTCTTTCCAGGCAACCTATTAAAAGAGTTTCCAGAACGTGCTTGTGTGTACGGAATGTGGTTGTGTAGTTACTCAAATTAACTGGAAACCTGGCAAGCGTGATTCATCTAGCCGATCAAACTACCAACAAAAAAAACAAAAAAAACACAAGCAGGTACAACATTGATCATTTATAAAGCATTGACCCAGTAATTCCAGAAACAGATCATGTTTTTTTTTCTTGTTTGTTTAAAAAACAACCGAGTCTGCAACTAAGCAAAACTAAACATATCCAGACTAAGGTACTTACAGGGCATGCACATATACACAGTGTCATACTGCATACACACACATTTGTTTGGACACCCTACATTCACCCTACAAATCTGAACACAGCTCATAACCACGTGTCCTTCACAGGGTCAAGCACAGTTCATGTAATTAACATCATAAATATAAAAATATATGTCATATACAAGAATACTATTGCATTATTTTGTTATTAACACCATCTTTGACAATCCTAATACATTGTCAATATATTTTCAGGGCCTGGAAATTCATGGATATTTCCTGACTCTCGATTATGTATCAAAAATATTCTAGATATTACCAATGGCACAAGGTGTGAATTCCACAAACAGGAGAATAAAAAGAGACATGTAAGAATGCTGTATGAAAGGTATAAATATAGAAAACTGAAGCATTTACACAAACACTAATCACACTCTGTACATACTGGGTGATTAAAATGCATTTCACCTTATGGTCATGATCACGAGCACTGCACGTGTTACAGCACTATAACCAAACATACAGGACAAGCCAGTGACGCAAGAACATGATTAATAATATATACATTACTATGAGAGAACTCCAAAATACAACCATTTGGAACAGGTCCATGGAGCCGTGTGTCACTGAAAGTGCGGCTTAGTGTTTTTCTGAATCTTATATCCACCACTTGACACCAGATCTTCACTGTGTCGCTTCACAGGGCCTGAGGCTCTTCCTAAAAAAATGAAAAAAAAAAGGACCATTCAGCTCTGATTATTTGTTTTACAAATGCACAGGGAAAATCATCATACAGAGCTTGAGCTTGTTCCCAATCTTCTTAATCTGTGGAATTCTTTTGGCAGAAAATCAGACTGTCAGTAATCCGATCAACGGGTTTGCATGCACTTCATTAAGCAGATACTGGGAAACCTCCAGGTTTTCATGACTCATGACTCAGTAATCGGATTTCTTCTTTGCAACCAGCCAATAATCTCACAGAAGTGTGAGACAAACTTAAAATGTGGTAATAGTAAATAATCTCATTCGTTGTTTTCTAGAGTATATACATTTACATTTACAGCATTTAGCAGACGCCCTTATCCAGAGCGACTTACAATGGGTACAGTCTTACAATCCAAGCAATTGTGGGTTGAGGGTCTTGCTCAAGGACCCAACAGTGGCAGCTGGGCAGAGGTGGGATTTGAACCCTGGACCTTCTGGTCCTGAGTCCAGTATCTTAACCACTAGGCTACCACAGTCCCTATATACCGCCTTTCCGGGTGTAAATGAAGTGTTCCATGGCTGCGTTGCTGCTTTCAATTCCATGGCATGGTTAATTCCAGGGGTTGCCAGATCCCACAAAGAAAAAAAGTATTTTGAGTAGGCGGACCTGGCAACCGTATCAGGTTAGGAAATTGGGTAACTGGTATACATGCTATGAGTAATCCGATTACTGGAGTAAAATCCAGCTCTCTATCGAATTTCTTATTCTGACTTATAGATCAGATTATGCTGTATACATGACCACAACACACTAGTTATGGGCCAATTTAGAGTGACCAGTTAGCCCAATGCATGTCTTTGGAATGTGGGAGGAAACCAGAGCACCCAGAGTAAACCCATACTGACATGGGGAAAATATGCACAGAGTCTGAGGTCAGGATTGAACTCGGGGCTACAAGGCGACTGCGCTAAACTCATTCGGAAGTAGCCCTTGAAAAAATATAACGTCTTTGACTTTAATTCATGTTACTTGGCATCAATGTACAAGATAGTGTTTGGCTCACCTCGCTGTCTTTGCTTTGTGTCTTGCCTGCGAGATCCTACACCACCAGCTCCTGAGAAACCTTATAAAGCAGATAAAGATCAGATATTAATCCACTGCTGCATGTGTGAACTTTCAGATTATCATTAGAGAGCCTTATGAACTGTCCTACTCAATGTCAGAGTGGTCGCATAACAGCCACTATTAGTCCCTTGCAAAACTTCACAAAGCAGCTTTAGTACTAACCTGCCTGTGGCTGGACACTAATGCCAGGTTGTTGGTCACTGTGAGATGTCCCTGATAAGGCGTCTTGAATGCTGGCTTGTGGTAGATGCACCACTGGAAAAGCAAGTGAGAAAACAATCCAAGAAGTTAGGAAACACTGACTGCTTTCCACACCAGCTTAACTGTTCATTCAGTTTCAATATCGTCCCTCTCAGTGAATTCAACAAACGTTTGGAATTCTGATCATTTTTATGTACTAATGTCAGTTCTGTTCAGTTTCCTGACATCATAAAGTTCTGGTACAGTTCCCCAGCACCCAAAGTTCAGATATACAGCCTGCAGGTGCTATGACTTGGCTCAGGCAAGGGGTGCCCCCATGTTACAGGTGCCAAGTGTATCGAATCAGCACAGTACAATAAAATCAAAGACCTAAACGTCTAAACATTGGTCAGCCTGCTTCCTGAGAGGAGCGGAGTCACTGATAAGGACCAAAGTTGAGGGACTAAGTAGTGAGAGTACCTCCAGCGTTGCTTTCCCGTGTGCTGTCTGTGGAGTTCACACCTGCTCCGGCACCATCACCATTACCGCTGGAGTTGTATGGCACAGAAGCCAGAAGACCTAAGATATGAGATTTTGTGTAAGGAATATCGCACATCTATGACACTAATAAGAACTGGGGGTGAGCTTTTCAGGAGCGTCATTTACATGCAGCCTAATAACCCAACAATGATCTGTCTAATAGATTAGCAAACAAGATATTAAATCATTGGAGATAAAAAATTACGTATTTGTTTGAAATTTTAATAATATCTAATACAAGTTACTAATTGACCTTTTGACAGGAGGGTACCGCTGGTCAGTGCTACTTAACCAGTCCATGCAACTCAAGGACCTCCAGAGACTCGAATGAAAGGGGAACACACAGAAAGGGATAACCAGGACTTGGGTCCAGACCTTTTGACTGGAGTCAAACCTGGAGTCAATCTGGCAGCTACACAGGGCTGCACCAGACAGCAATAAAGAACAGACACACCTCAACTTGCAAGAGACGGGACACGAACCAAAGAAGCTCATTACTGAGAACTCATTGAGTCGCTGTGGTTCGTACCCAGCCTCTGGCAAGGTAAGGGTTCTTTTGACTCCAAGTTTCATCTCAACCCTCAGGTCTTGCTTATCAGTCGTTCTTCTGATCCCCCTTTCCTTTGAGTCTCCACAGGTTCTCAATTTGAGGAGGCGGGGTAAGTAGCGCACTCCTGACCGAGGGTGCCCCCGTGTGACAACCTTACACAATACAAGGCAAGGGAGTACATCCTGAACAAACTAACTGGTACACTGAGCAACAGACCGGCAAGTTAAGAAAAACAGTTCACCATTAACCTACGCTGAAAAATAACAAAACAACTTTTATATAGGAATTTTTCCAATAAAGGAAGTTTTACTCCTCAATTTTTTCAGTTCTACTCAAGCACACTATAATCTAACTGCATGAATTCAGGGAAGCTGTGTTCCTTGTTTCAAGGCTCCTCAAGTGACATTATAACCTCTTAATACAGTTCAAGATTTTTCAGTTAAAGCTAAGCACTGACTGAACAGCGCTTTAGAACCGGACACTTACCGAGACCTCTGTAGCAGGACAGCTGCTGGTAGATCTGTTTCATGCGCTCAATGTTTATCCTGCTGGCCTCAGCGTGGTTGACCATTGGCTTAGGGTAGTGCACGCCAATGACACACTTGGCAAGTTTCTGCACGCTGTCTGGAGCGTTCCAGGGGTCATAGATGTATTTGGCAGGGAACCCCCTTAATACGGGCAAATATCGGCTGTACGGAGAATAGGTTTAATGAGCATATCGATTTGCTCTAGTAATGCACCAAGATAAACATTTAGCCAAAACCAAAATTTTGACCACACCGAGCTGAAAACTTGACGTTTGCTTTTCTTATCTCCAATTTAATTTCTCGCTAATGTCTCGAGATCCTTAAATACTTCCATGCAGCTAATATTTGAGCTGCTCAATATGAACACGTCTGTCTGTATTACCATTAAAAGCACCTTTAAAGTTCGATTGTGACAATGGATTTATCCACTGATAAGCACAATCGCCAGCATTTTGATTCATTTAATCTGTCCCGCATTTCCTTAATCACATCCTCCGCTATTTAAACCTCTTGTCTATTGAGTTTAGTGCGTAGCTTTGCACTTTCTCTTTATTTGTTGTTGCATTAACCTCCACTCTCTGGACCTCTAGCATTAGCCCTTTCTCTTTGGTGGCCAAAATCTTGGTGCATCTGTAAAAGCGACAATATATAGTACTAATATTAAGTATCATGAGAGTAGGTGGTACAGCTGGTCATACCGTATATAATCTCCGCTGGGGTCGGTCCGGCGGCCAAAACCCACTGGGCAGTAGCAGTGGAAGAACTGCTGAAAAAATGAGCTGCACGAGAGCCACATCCAGCTGCCTGCATTCACGCTCCAATCTGCATCCAGCAACAACTCCTCAAACACCTGGATCAGAGAAACACACAGCTGCCATGGAAAACTGAACTTCAGCACCGAATATTTACAGACCTTAGGACACGAACACAGAAAATCCATTTCAGTTACATACACGGATAAAGTTATTTCAGCAATTCATAGTCATTTGCAGATCTGAGACACAATGCTGTTTCCGTTCCGAATTAAAACGTTTGGGACAAAACTGTGATGGGCGCACATGTGGCAGCTTTGGTACATTTCTTTAGCTTCAGCTGCACATCAGTTAATCCTGTAACTCTATTCAGTACTAAAGGTGTAAAGATGCATTGCGATGCAAAAATAACCGACATCACATGCAGGCTTTTTCAAATATAAAAATGTAGTTTGAGCATTGTTTTCAGACAAAAGAAGGCCACATACGGCTGTTGCCCGGTTCGTACCTTGACACCTTCCTCCCAGCTGATCCACAGGTCCCCTCTGGTGAGGAAGCAGGCGATGGCATGCCGTGCCAGGTGATGGATCCAACCCTCCTGCCTCAACTGAGTCATAATGGCATCAATCCATGGGAAACCTGTCCTGCCCTCTGCCCACTTTGCCAGTGCCTCTGGATTGCGGTCCCATGGAATCTGTACGCAGATGGGATTGCCCTCCATCTTGTCAAAGCGTGGACTGTTTGTGGCGGCGTTATAAAAGAACTCTCGCCACAGCAACTGTCCGTAGAGGGACAGCGGAGGCACACTGCTCTTCTTCACCTAATGTCAAGAGACACAGAGATGCCATTTGTTGTCATTTAAAAGTCCGTCATATCTAACACTTGAAAATAAAGTTCAAACGGGAGCTTTCTGCTCACTTTTCTGTAGAGGTCTGTGAGTTTGAAGTAGAAGAGCCTACAGGAGAGGCAGCCGAAGCGGAGGTAGGGGCTCAAACCCGTGGGACTGGCAAGTAAAGAATTCGCATTCATCCTGGGGCGCTCAAAGTTTGCCACCCATGCCTGCACAAGGACATCGAGAAGATAGTGTAGAGAACAGTATGCATAACAAACAGGTTCCAACGCACAAGATTGAAACTGTGGGACTTTTTCATCTGACTCTGGTATTGAGGAGTAAATGTCTGAGAAAAAAACGTCACACAGGGGGATACCTGTTCTGGGTGTGCATGAAACACTACCAAAACCTCACTGCAACAGAGGAGGGATATGAAACAGTGGATCCGCAGATGAATGCTGGTTCACATCTCATCTTTGGTGAAGTGAGGTTTGAGTTGTATTTGGAGACATTTGGGCATTCCCTTGCTTAAGAGCAAGGCTGTCCTGTTCTGGGTTAAAGGTCTAGCCAAGAGTCACCTTTTCCTCGGGTCATGGAGGAACAGGTGCCCTTGATAAATGGTACCTGAATCTGTGGTGGTCCTGACCATTACAGAACAGAGTAACTAGGAGTATGTAGAAACAAATGACCTACAGTACTGTCTATAATCGTAATTGGGTAATGTACGTCTGTACAGCGCTGCAACAGCGACCCCTGCTGGCCTTGTGAAGGACTGACGTTCTGATGCACATACTTATGAAGTGGTGGAAAAATAAAAGGACACCACCGGCATATAATACATCAGTATTCCCTCACGAGTGGGCAATATGACAATATTTTATCATATGATACATTTTTTTCATCATGTTTCCTTTGCCACTGTTGCTCTCCTGGGGTTATGAGGCCAGATATTTGTAAACCTGCTTTGAGGCGATACTCCGTTGTAAAACACACAACAGAAATTTGATTTGGACTCATGGATTCCGAAATTCTCTCTGAAACCATCGGCTCACCTTCCTCTCCAAGTGTCTCTCCAGACGGGTCAGAGCCTCAGACTCCCCTCCTGGCCACACAGCAGATGTTAATCCTTCCGTCTCAAAGCCTACACCAAAAATAAACTGGTCAAAACCAGCTACATTTGAACAGGCAAGAAAAAGATAAGTACAGTCAGTTCTGCATTTATCGGCGCCCAAACTTTCTGCAAAAAGCTGACTGTAAAAAGAAAGAACATTATTTACCCAGTTCCTCCAATGAGGGCACACCAAACTTATCATCATGGTCATCGCTGACAGGAGTGGCACACTTGGACATAATTTCAGATGTGATGGTCTCTGCTGGAGCTCCCACAGGATCCATCCTACTAATGACTGTCTGGAACCTCTTATAGGTGAGAGGTGGCTGCCCTCCATTCAGCTCAATGATCCTGATATAACACAGAGTGAGAAATCAGGGTGGCAGTGATGAACCATGGTCTTACAATTTCAAGACTGACGTTACTTTAAGAACGAGGGTTTCCCAAAAGCCTTTTTAGTCTCAAACATTACAAACATTGTTGACTCTGCCACTGCATGGGCGCTGGAACAGCACCGCCAGCCACAAGCTGAACCACCGATTGACATACATTTTCATGTATCACTAGGAAAATCATTATTACAAAAACTATTAGCTAACAATTATTTATTATTGGTGTAAAACGTTACTTGGAATTTCACATGAAAGAAATTATTTAAACCCTGTAATAAAATATATACATTTATTCTCAGAACTGAAATAAGGACCTTCATAGTGGGTGCCTACAAGAAGCTATCAAGTGGGTTCTATTCACTATACCATACTTACAGCCAAAGTTAATTTAATACTAGCAACATAACTACATAATTCAAACTAGTAGACTTTATTTTGGTTGGCATTGACATTGAACGTGATGCAATTACGTTTTCAAAAATAAATATTAATTTTCATGAATTCGCGTTTATTTAGTTAAAAGTACTATTGCCGTGCAGAGAACCAGCGTGTCAGTGAGGTTTTTAAAAAAAAGGAAACTAGCGACATCTATCGGTTTTGAGGCAGAACTTCACGTGACCATCAATTTAGGAAGTACTTTGCGAGATCCTAATGTATACAAACGAGTACCATGTTAGTTACGAAGGGTTTCGGTTAAATCTCGTAAATTTATGAACCGAATTTATTAATTTTATGTTATGAACGTTTTGAGACCCCGACCTCAGAACCTTTATAAGGAGAGCCAGACGAAGATGGTCAGTATACTAAAAGCATTTAGAAACTAAAAACAAGATATGCTCTCTTCACAGCCATTTCAACTTATTTTATGTTGTATTACTTCTTCCTCCAAGAGCTAAGAAACCTTTAAAGAGGTTGTCCCAATATTAAAGGCTGTTCCTTATTCTTGCATTCAAGCCTTATCAAGCACCCATTACAGTGCTGACAAAGTTCCATGATTAGTGTCAAGCCATATGACAGTAATCATGGAACGCTAACGACATTTATATCGCCTGAAGATTTACCTCCATAAACGATATCACCATGAGCCACACTCAGTCATATTTTCTTCTGCCTTCTGGAATACCTGCTTTTTACAGTACTGTGCAAAAGTCTTAGGCCACCATTAGATTAGAAATACCATTATTTTAACAATCATATAATGATATAATGACTACATAATTATTTCGCAGTCCCTGTTGGAACACAACAAGAAAATACTGGAACTGTATATGCATATTAAAAAACTAAATAAATAAATAAACCCTATTAGTGTGACCTCCCCTTACACTTGAGCAACAGCAGCATCTGGCAGCTTCATCGGGATGCCAAGTTGACCCTTCTACAGTCCAAAAAAGCTTGATCAGGAATGGTCTTTTTGGAAGCGTTGCAGCCATGAAACCACTTTTTCAGAGGGGGAACATGGTGAAAAGGCAGAGCTGGAGGTGGCAGAACTTAAGATGTTGAGGTTCTCTTTAGGAGTGTCCAGGATGGACAGGATTAGGAATGAGATCATCAGAGAGACAGCACAGGTTGGAAAACTGGGAGACAAAGTTCGAGAGGGAAGACTGAGATGGTTTGGACATGTGCAGGGGAGGGATAGTGGATATATTGGTAGGAGGATGCTGGAGATGGAGCTGCCAGACAAGAGACGGAGAGGAAGACCAAAGAGGAGTTATATGGTTGTGGTAAATGAAGATATGCAGGGAGCTGGGGTGAGAGTAGAGGACGTGGAGGACAGGGTGAGGTGGAAACGTTTAACTTG
Organism: Ancistrus triradiatus; assembly: GCA_025084515.1. Lineage (NCBI taxonomy): Eukaryota > Metazoa > Chordata > Actinopteri > Siluriformes > Loricariidae > Ancistrus > Ancistrus triradiatus. The sequence continues at coordinate 100,299 of JAJAGP010001648.1, read as the reverse complement.
CTGTGGTGACCCCTGATAAAGGGGGATGCCGAAAGAAGAAGAAGAAGAAGATGGTGAAAAGGAAAAACCATGTGAAAGCTCATGAAGATCAGTTAAAAAGAGTAGTATGGAGTGACGAATCCAAGTTTGAAATTTTGGGTCCAATTGACAATATGGTACAGGATCCAATCAATACATAACAAATCTAATAATGTCCAAAGACTTTTGCACAGTACTGTATAATGATAGCTACATTAACAGAACTCCCTAGTTGCTGTGGTTAAATCATCCAAACATTTTTGCATTCAGTCTGCGATGATATGCAAGTATACTAATAGTACAGAGAAATTCCTGACCCACATTGGGATCCAGCGTACAAAACTAGACAAGAAGCAGGTGTTTTCTGCTAGGACAAAGTCTTTGTCAACCAGTGTTATCAGCCAAAGTATATTTGGTGCACACACGGTCACTCACTTGTCAGGATCATATAGTGTGTGGGAGACTCTGACAGTGACCTCGACCCCTGCCTCACTGGCCAGCTTCTTGATAGCTGCGTCCCGCTCCCTCCCGAACGGTTCAGAATCATACTCGTATGACAGATGTGTGATCTTCCAGTCCTGCAGGAAACAGAGCAACAAGCATGTTACATTTCCAGTTACACCCTGATCCAATGCGATTCAAAACTGATACAACCTTATCATGACACATCCTAGATCTGAATGAATGAAATATTCTCATTGAATGCTTTGTTGCAATCAATCAGTCAGCTCCTATCTTCCTAGAACAGATAGGAGAAATACAGGAAGTAAGCTCAGTCACCTTGAACAGCCTGGGAAAGACATCTGTTGGTTGGCCTCTGATGACGAACAAGCGGGAGTTCAGTTTTCTAAGGCTGGCATCCAAATCCTCCAGGCACTGCAATAAAAACCTACAGCAGAGCAAAGGAAAAGAGCAGAGGCCATAATCTCAGCACCAGCGGAAAACACAAAGGTGTGTTTGTATGTATAAATGCAAAGTGCGTATGATTATACATCGTGTACGTTAATGCTTTTGCAAACAAAAGACCACAGATTTCAACAAACATATTCACAACCCAACCACGTAAGCAAATCACACTCATTCATCCAGTGATGGTAGCGATCTGATTATACTGTTCCAACTTTAGCTAGGAAGAACTAACTAAAGTGGATCAGACACAACAGAAGAACTAACTGTAGTTTTTAAACACCTGGGTCACTGCCGGACTGAAAATAGTCCACCAACCGAAAATGTCCAGCCACCAGCATACTGTGAGCACTGATGAAGGTTTAGTGGATGACAAGCTGCACAACAACAGATGACCAACTGTCTGTGACTTTACATCTACAAGGTGGAGTGTGATGGCTGGTTCTACAGCCACACAACAGAACTGAATAGGAAATGCTTCTCCAGTCTTGTTACATTCTACTTTTATAATGTTGTAAGGCACTGTTTATTTTAATCACATTGTTTCTTTGTAGTGATGTTGTAAGAAACTCTTTCTTGTGTTTATTAGTAATTTTTGACATTACATAGTAATGTAAATGAAGTGTGCACATTTAGTTTACAGTGTTTGCTCCAGTTTTCCTTCCAGGTCCTGGCTAAAAGATGTGACAGAGGATGGTGCCTGGTTAAATGGAGACCTGAAATTGGACTATACCATCATTTGTGGCAGCAAGGGGGGATGGGATGTTTTGTATTGAGTTTTATTTGTGGTTTATATCGGTTCCCCCTTTGTGAGTTTTTATGGTTTGATCAGTTAGTATACAATTTTCCCCATGTTTCATTGCGGGGATGTACCTAATAAAGCGATCAGTAAGTCACACTGAAACATTACTAACATCCTGGCAACCAAAAAAGGTCAGAGAACAATCCCTAGAGCCAATGCACCACTGCATAACCTTCACTATTATGCAATGTCTGGTATGATTTTGTACTGTCTGGACTCTGGCATCATTAGATAAGGGATAAATCCTGTCTGAGCTGCAGCTGTGCCTCTTTTGGGCCGTCAGGGGCATCACGACGAGACTGGGTCAGCAGGACACGGCCCATTCCAGTCTGTCGGCCGCCTAGCTAACGATGTCTGATCCACTCTGACTTGGTCTAGCCAGGACACGATTTCACACAGCATGCTTTCACATAAAGAGCTTTTCACATAAGCTTTTGTTCAGTCCCAATATGTTTATACCCAACATAGACATCCGCTCCCCTGATCTCAAAATAGCCCACTTTTGAAAAGGAAAAGACTAGAACAGAAGCTGCAGTGAATTGCAGCAAGACAGGGCCACATCTGGGGCAGCTGGAACCTGTAGCAAATAATTTACTAACCTGCATCGAGGGACAAGTTAAGACTGTTAGAACTGAAGAACCACCTACACATTCTAGCAGAGCCGTTTCACCCTTTGGATAAAATAGGCTATGTATTTCATTAGAGTGGAAGGTGACTTTGCTTGAATACGTCGTCGTTCAGATAGCAGTCTTCACAGCACATATATATCTGTTCCCATGAAGCCTACGCAAGCGGCATTTCTCTCTGTCTTATGGGTGGTGGCAGCACTGTTCCGTTTGAGGCATGAGAAAGAAAAATAGGTCAGAGCTAACTGAGGAATGTTATAACTGCCTCCGCTGACACAGTGACCCAGTTTCATCTGTTCTGCACCCTGCTGGGAGACGTGGGGCTGCTCTGCGTTACATCATCACCACGCTTTTGGAGTAAAGGCCCCCCGACTAACATCTCCCACTACACGCTCTTATTACCATACGCATGAATCATTCAATACACACAGCTGAACAGCTTTGGCAAATGCCCTGCATCTAAACCAGCATATTTCGGTGAATTTGGTCATGTCTGAGAGACTAGAAGACTTGAAAGGAACAGGTGTATTCAAAAGTAATGCTGACAACAACTGGTGCATAGCACCTTTGAAAGGCTTCCACAGTTCCAGTCAAGTGGCCCATCATGACTGTATGCACAAGAAGGTCAAAGTCTGATGATTACCCTTCAACTTCAGCTTGTTATTACCTAATGTGTGGAGGGGTCTGGACTCTACCCCTCTGATTCCAGGAGGAATGACCCCCAGGTTACAGCTTTACAAATGGCAAAGGATGAAAGAAACAAGAGGGCTATAGACCAGCAGTAATTTTCTAAATCCAAGTGCAAGCAGGTCTGAAGGCTCAACATTAAATGCAAAACCAATTTTGGAATGCACTGGGCGTAGGCAGCAGTACATACTGTACAGAGCTCCAGTCTGTCACAGGGTTCGTCAGCACACCACCCGACCTTCACTTTGCAAGCTTTGCCAGGATTCGAACCCAGCCCAGAGTCACAGGTGCTAGACTGAACATTAGTCATTGTATAAAGTATTGAGCACTCAATATGCAATACCCAGATCTGCTAGACTGCTTTGAAGTCAACTCAAAACACTAGATCTAATCACGGCTGTGATTCGGACACAGGAGAGTGCCATAGATAATCATAGCCGTGATGTTATTCACATTAATACACGATCTTGAGTGTTCTATCGCTTTTATACCACAGTTTTTACAGCAAAATAAAGGACCCAGTATGAAATTCGAAGCCCTGAATTTCATTCTGAATATGCTTTAATTCTGACAATACCTTCCACCAAAAAGTAGGGTATCATGCATCTATAACCCAAAACTGGGTAATGGACCAGAGAACCCTGATTTGATTCCCGAACTGGACTCCATCTGCGTAAAGTTTGTATGTTCTCTCTGTGTCTTTGCTCGTTTCCTCCCACAGTCCAAAAACTCACATTTTTAAAGTGCCCAGTGAATATGTGCACGCACATTCACCCTGCAGTGGATCGGTACCCTGTGTATGGTTAGTTCCCACCTTGAAGCTCCTCAGTGACCCTGTCTGGATTGAATGAAAATGAATGAACAATATACCTGGTAAATCCCTAGTGTCTTAAATCTGAGGAAACTGTATATAATCCCACCAGGACTGGAATGGATGACCACTGGCATTTACTAACTTCTAATACATTTAGTTATTTGGAAGTCTGACCAGTCTGCAAGTTTCTGGTGACCCCATGGTGTTATGAATGGCAAATGGTGAAAGTAAGGAACCAACCTCCAGCACAGTTTGGACATTTTCCAAGTCTAATACACACCTGGTCCAGCTGTACCAGTTATTACCTAGTGTGTTGACTCAGGTAGCCAGGAGCAAACTGCCCTAGACTCTGTGTCTCCAGAACTTAAAACGATGATCCCTGGGATTTACAAAACGTCATTGGCGAAAGTAAGGAACCAAAGTCTTGTAATACATATAGTTATTATCTAGTTTGTTGAATAAGGTGAATGTGAGCAGGCTTTCCTGGGCACGAATCACCAAAGTCCAGGACACTTTGTTGATTACCCTTCTATACACAACTGATAATTGTCAGTTTTTAATGTGTTGTACGAGGTGTCTAAGAACAAACTGTCCAAGACTGGAACTGGTGACTATAACCAGGGTTAACTTACCTCCATCTGTTAATTCCCACGTTGGATGAACCCGCAAACCAGGGGTCTAGGATGTAAATGCATCGCAAAGTGTCCGCTCCCACTGCACACTCCAGGAGTGAGGGGTTATCGTGGAGCCGCAAGCCTTTCCTAAACCAGTGTACCGCGTTAACCACCATTATTCTGCCGATAATGTCCTTTTGTAGCTCGCTTCCTCAATCAAGTTGGAGTCTGGAAGCAGTCAGGGGATCTTGGACTTGCTGTGGATTTAACCTTGTTCGAGGAAAACTTGTTCCATGATGCAGCTGATGTGAAGGCGGTGGATCCCTGCTCACATATCCAACGCGACTTCATAGACCCACATACGTTTACGTAACTGTTTCAATAGACCAAAACAAATAGTGGCCGCTGTTTGAGTGAAACCGGTTATTTAAAATGTACAGTGAATGACAATACAAATAAGATGAAGATAGTGTCGAAAATCCAATATGTTTGCCTAACGCTAACGAAACAGTAATGGGAACGTGATATAGGCTTAGCGAGGTCAAAAAACCGGACGGTGTTATAAAAGCGTCGAAATTCGTTCCAAAATGTCTGTTTTCAACCGTCCTAGCGTCGTCTTAACTCAGTGCAGTATTGTTGTCATACTACGCGCACATCCTTTTTATTCCAGCTCGAGCGCTTATAGACGATAACTCCGCCCACCTGCCCGCGCAACCCCCGAATGACGTACCTTGTTGGTCAGAACCGCAGTGATACGTAACCAACGGTCACGTTTGTACAATGTGGACGTTGAGCGGTCAAAAAACATGTAACAACTTTATCTGGGGATTTAAATAGTCTACAGTACGTTTTGTATGTGATTTAGAACAGCTCTCGTTGTGGTAAAAATTTGTAAATAAAACGTAATCGGCTGTTAACCGGTTTGTCCATACTGTACTCTGATTGGACAGATCAATAGGACCCGGATGAGCACATGAACTATAGTTTCATATTCCTGCAATTTTACGCTTCAAATTCATTTTTGCGAGTAAAGGTATTTAGGTTCTTAAGCAGTCATGTGTGACAAATGACTAAAAACACCCTAAATGTAAAAAATAATTATAATATCGATCTATCCTCACAGGCCACTTTACACCTTTTCAACTGCTCCTTAACGCAAATATTTAGTCAGCCAGTCTCATGGCAGCTACTAAATGCATTTAGGCATGTGGACATGGTCAAAAAGACCTACTGAAGATTAAACAGGGCATTAGAATGGGGAGTATGAGCAGGGCCGCTGGTGAAGAGCTGATCTGAGAATTTCAGAAATCTACTGGGAAGCTACTGGGATTTTCTCACACAACCATCTCTAAGGTTCACAGAGAATTATCATAAAAAGAGAAAATTTCCAGTGAGTGGCAGTTCTCTAGGCAAAAATGTCTTGTTCATGATTGAGGTCAGAGGACAATCGAGCTGATAGAAGGGTAACAGTAGCTAAATAACCCCTTGTTACAATGAAGGAATGCAGAAGAGCACCCCTGAATGCACAACACGTCAAACTAAATGTACAAGTAGATGGGCTACAATTTTGCAAGGACTGATGGTGATATAATGGGACTGTGATAGCCTAGCGGTTAAGGTACTGGACTTTGTACCAAAAGGTCCAGGGTTCAAATCCCATCTCCACCAAGCTGCCACTGTTGGGTCCTTGAGCAAGGCCCTTAACCCACAATTGCTTGGATTGTAAGACTGTACCAATTGTAAGTCGCTCTAGATAAGGGCGTCTGCTAAATGCTGTAAATGTAAATGTAATGGTGGTCTACTGGTTTGAGTGATATTTTCTTGGCACGATTTGGGCCCCTTAATACCAGCTGATCATCGTTTAAATGCCACGGCCAACCCGAGTATTGTCGCTCAGCGTGTCAATTTCTTTATGACCACAGTCTACTCATTTTCTGATGGCTACATGCAACAGGATAACACACAGTGACACAAAGCTCAAATCATCTCAAACTGGTTGTTGAACTTTAGTTCATTATACTTAAATTGCCTCCACAGTCACCAGATCTCAATCCACCAGTGCATCTTTGAGATGTGCCGAAACAGGAGAGTCACATTTTTGATGTGCGGCTGACCAATCTGCAGTAACTATATAGCTCTGAAGTTAGAAACGGGTCCACCCTACTACCAAGGTAGACCAATAAAATGGGGGGTGAGTGTATCTATTAATTTTTCTATGTTTCTCTGTCTATGCAGGTATCAATTATCGTCAGTCTACCTGTCTGTCTGTGTCTATCTATGTAAAAATTTGATCAACCTATAAAAATGCAAAATATTAAGCTTTTAATGGTCCTAACAACAAGTTCTTGAAGTCAGAAACTTAGCAAACACTAAGAAAATGCACTCTTGTGGGAGAAAACCGGAGTACTCAGAGTAAACCCATGAGGACATGGGGAGGACATGCAGAATCCACACAGAATAGACCCAGACCACCCAGGACCTTCTCGCTGTGAGGCGGCAGTTATACCCATCGAGCCACCATGCCACCCACGAGAGTCCCAAGATAAACAATAAACAAATCTCCTCCAAACAAATGGAAAACTGTCACTGCTGTCAGAAACCACACAGCTGATCTACATCAGGCCAACAGCAGACATTATGAAAGTTACAAGACCCTAAAGGCACAGCAAATCCCTGTTTCACTATCAGGTATTAAGATAATATGTCAGCACTTTCAAACAACAGCTGATGTTGCCAGAAAGAAAGTAGCTGGAAGGCCCAAAGCCAATTTGAGCACAGAGAACCACCTGCTGATATCACAATTCACAAAGACAGGGTGGAGCCTTCAAAAACTTGAGAACCTTTGTTTCTAGAAGATGTGTTAAAATGCCATTGTTGTCTAAGAAAATGATGAAGGACAGAATGTGGAAAGTTTGATTCAGAGTGGTTCAGCAGAGTTGTGTGGAATGATGAATCATAATTTTAATTGTTTGGTGTCTTTGGTCTTTGAAGATCTGGAGAGAAACAGTGAATGCATCTCTATTACCATTAAGGACGGAGACAGAGGTGTCATGGTGTGGAGAGCCTTTTCAGCTGCTGGTACTGGTGAGCTTCTTCACTGTAAAAAGTTACTTAATGCTTTGGAGTACTGGAAAATTTAGCACAAAGGCTGGCTTCCTACAATTGAAAAGTTGTTCGAAAAAGGAATGATCATGCTAATTTTCAAAAGAAGTTTGTGCCATTGCCCAATACGTGCAACTACGTGCAATTAGGAGGGCTGAATGATTGTGGGCCAACCACCCCTCCCTGGCTGGCTCTCAGGATATTTCCCACCAGCTCTCCGTTTTCTCTCCGTTTCTCTGCAATGCAGCACTTTTTGTCCAGACATTCGGTTTCACCTCACTGAGCTGTTTCATCCCCATTGAGCTCAGTCGTGACTGAGTAGCAGCGTGGTTCCTCAGCTTACTCGACTGCCTGTTCCAGTGTAGTCAGTGCCACCAGCAGGAAAGCGTAGGCAGTTCTGCATCGGCATACCCAAGTAAGCTTCTAGGACCAATTCCTGTGGGTCGGCCTGACGGACCAGAATATCCAGCTCTGCAGCTAGCACACCCACCATCTCTTCCTTTACATACTGCCACACCTGAGGTCACTGCTGCTGGATGACAGTGGCGGGCCCATGCCCGACATGCTGGAGAAGAGCTATTCAAAAGTACACAGCGTTTGCCATGTTGCCAAGGCTGGTAATCCTAGAAGAACTTTCAGTACTTTGCCTTCACTGTAGTGCACAGGACACTGTGCCAGGCTTCCTGAGCTCGACAATGTGCCATGGAGTTGTTCAGCCGTAACGTTGAGCCATCAGCTGTAGCTGAGCTTTGTGGTGCTTCCATGGACTGCTGCAATCATAACATGGTAGCTGCATGGGTATGGATATGGGTTCTGGATGTCCATAAACATTGTCACACTGGTAATGAGCTCTGCTGTTCAGTTGCTGTTCAGATGACCTTCACTCGAAAGGCTTTTAAGCATTTAAATTGAAATGTAAGCATTATTTCCAGTAACTGAATTGTTTTAAGTTTAAAATTTCGATGATAACCTTCAACTCTTAAATCCTAAGACGAGTGTGAGGTTATCGTAAGGTTAAGAAAACATTTAATAACAAAATGTGTTCAAGAATACCCACTCATTCTTAGAATTGTTCTTAAGAAGAGAGTTTAAAAAGATCATTCTTAAGAAGTTATTTGAAGAATTACAATCTTTCATAACTTTTTTCCTAAGAATGAATTTAAGAAAAAACACGCAGTTAAGAAGATATTCTTTCTTAAGAAACTTTCGTGAATCTGGCCCCTGGTCTTGTATGGCTGGAAATAACTGCCCAGTGGTGTTACCAAGATGGAGGCGGAGTGAGAAGACTTATCTTATAATGACTTTGCTGTTATTCATCGCAGGACGTCATGCGCTTCGCGTCACAGAAACAATCATCAATCACGGAACTATTTCTCAAATTTTGTAACCTCGTTAAGTCGCCAAACTCGCCAAAAATAGCCAGACGTGGACGAGATAACGAGTTTAGACCTTACCTCTGAAAAGTAGTGTAAATAGTGCTGAAGATTAAAAACTAAAGCTAAACTACATGAGATGCATCACATGCTTTTGGTGAACAGAACTGAAAACACACAGGAAATGCATAAAGTAAAAACATTACTACAGATGTACTACGTATAACAGAAATAAGCTGGTAGGCAGCACCTGCTTTGCATGCTGGGAGATGTCGAGGACGTTACTACCACTTACCAGTAAGGGAAGCTGCTGCAGGCAAGGAATCTCTGGACAAACACTGTCAATAAAATGAGTCGTTCCAAACACCCAGACCGTGATCAACTTCAAGAAAGTGGATGGAAACTGTCCTGATAGAAAAGTGAAGATTATAACCACTAGATGGCAGGCTACCATTAAATCTTAACCAGATGAGCATTGTACTGTATCATGTTTATGCAAGGACTGTAAAGGATAGCACGAGAATAAATAAATGTGTTGAATAGATTATGAAAGAATGTTTTGCACTTACTAAACACACCTACACAAAACTTTACAGCAGGCCCCTGGTTCAGATCTGAGTAGAAGTATTTTAAGCAGCGTTTATATACCCTTCTGAAAAGCTGAGCCCTTGTTCTCATCTTCAGTTCCATCTAATTAAATAAATGACCTTGACAGACAGTATAAATGATTTGCTTTGTCTATAGTCCTCCATTCAGGATAAATGATACATTATGCATTCAATTAATTATTGATGAAAATGGTACCATTAGCCAGGTGTTCATCTGATCCCCACCACTTCTCTCCAGACATATGCTGGGACTGGACAAGAGTACAAACACCACTGTCACATTCATCGATCAGGGTTGCTGAGCAAGGGAGTACCTTTTGATATACCTTGTAATTAAATATAGGCCACATATGCATACGGGAATCATTGGACAAATAGTTTATACTTTCTACAGAATACTGCACTGGTCATGCAGCTTCCCGACAACGAGACATCCAAGACAAAGTGTTCCTTGAACTGAAAGTGGCAATTTTATGCAAATGTAAAATCTGGGGACTCAGGAAAAGTCCAGATTCTAGGATGCAACACCACAGAAGGGCTGATAGCATGCTTCATTTCAAAGAACATCTCCACAAAATAGATGGAGGTAGGCTTAATGAAACATAATGCATCCATTTAACGTGGATAAATGGATGCATTTGCCTCAGTGAACAGGGTAATATATACTGAAGATCACAATATAGTATCAAGTAAAATACAGCACAATATAACTAAGCTTATATTTCAATATATATGAATATACAGGATGTATGTAAGCAGTTTTACAGACAACAGTGCCAAGGGCAACGCCTTCTAGAAAAAGGGTTATTAGGGTGAATAAAAGTATAATAAAAAATATATACAGATTGTCTTTAAGCAGCTACATCAATAGTAATAGTGGGTGTAAAAATCATTAGGCTCCAATACTCAATAGGGGGCGCCAACACTCCTCTTGCTGAGTTTGTGTTTGTGTCATAATCGGTTAAAATATAAAAATATAAAACAGCTTTATCTATTAAATGAAATTAAATCGGCTTATAATATAAGATAATGCTGCGTTTTCAAATATTTATGTGTAAGACTTACATAATCAGTTTTCCTTCAAGATACTTAATTTGTTTATATTTCATAATAAAATAATAAAACATGAAAAATAAGTAGAGCATTCACAGACCCTGTTATGGCATCATGCTTACAAAAATACACGCTTTTTCATTATAAAGTAAATAAGCACAACATAAAATTGCTTAATATGCACTTAACGTCTATTTAATTCCCTTGTTTAACACTTGCATAATTCATGTAATCAATTTTGTCTCAAGTTATTCATTTATACTTAATTAACATGACCGACAGACAATTTACAATAGAGTTAAACCAGGTGTTCAAACTAAAATGTGCTTTTTGGGTTAGATTTCGAAGTGTATTACATTGCATCACTCACTTTCCACACCCATCTAATAATAATTCAGGGTCATGGAGGTCGAGGCTCATCCAGCAACACAGGGTGCTAGGTGGGAACTAACCCTAGACAGGGCACTGGTCCATCATAGGACACACTAGGACACTTCACACCAGTTATAATACATGTCTTTAGTATGTGGGAGGAAACCAGAGAACCTGGTGGAAACCCAGTTCATATAGGACACACTGACTTAAACTGGAGCACTTTAGAGATGCCAGTTGACCAAATGCATGTATATAGAATGTGGGAGGAACCAGAGAACGTGAAGGAAACTGGGACATATTAGAGATGCCAGCTAACCTAATTCATGTTTTTTTCGAATTTCAGAGGAAACAAGAGTACCTGGTTGAAATCCCAGACAGGCACCATTCCAGGCCAGGACAAAATAACGTACACTGGGCACTTTAGAGATGCCAGTTGACCTAATGCATGTATTTGGAATGCAGGAGTACCTGGAGAAAACCCACACAGACACAAGGAGAACATTCAGACTCCACACAGCGGCCGGGCCAAAACTCGAAGCCAGGTCTTTGGTGTAGTAGTCTTTTATTTCAAAGTGCAGGTGTAACTCATAAAAATTAAACTTCAGTGCACAACACACATTTTTACATGGTTTGTCCTGTTACTGTTACTCAGTCCTGTTATATGAGTGACAAGACCGAGTTTTCAGCACAGAATTAGCAAATAAATTAAACGTAAGCACATGGCATCCATACTAACAACACTGAGCACATGCTAATGATTAAAAAACCTTTGCATTTTTACAATAAACATCTAAAAATAACTTAGGATAGTAAGTTGAGCTTGATCTTCTCAGTCATACTTACAAAAAATTAAGAGAGTACTTACTTTTGATCTTCCCATGTTCTTCAGAAGATCCAGATGATACAGCTTCCTATTGAACATGTGACTTGTGGTATGTTCTATCATTTTCAGAAATGGGAATTTGTTAGGATAGCAGGACTGAGTGAAAACCTGGGGATACGACTATTATAAAAATATGTAATAAACTGACGTGGATTTCTTATCATAGATTGAATATTGAGCCACACAACAGTGCAAAACATTAAAGTGTAACGTTAGAGACCAACGACAGTTTCAGTGCTCTAGGTCATTTTAGTAACGTTTTACATGATATACCTTAAATTTGCAGTTGCATCCCTGTACATGATAATAAAGGTTTTGAAATATATATATATTATATAACCTAATAGCACCCATTCGGTGGAATGGCTCACATATCTAGAATAATGGGCTAATTAACAGTTACAGGTAGAACCATGCTGTATGAAGGCTGTTTGCTAGTCAAAAGTGTTTGAACATCTCCAAGTGGCCTTCTAAAGGGCTTCCACTCAGAACCCTAAGGACCGTTACAGCTGTGTTATGTATTGGGCGTTGCCAAAGCCAAATCCGAGCAGGGTGCCTAGATGTTGCGTTTTCCTAAGTGATTTTGAACGTGTGCTCGGCTCACTCGCCCCTCCTTCCTTCCACAGCTACTTCAGAGCCTTTAACTGCGCTGCAGTGAGCGCGCGCGCTTCCACACTGCTGCGGACGACTTTCAGCATCCCCACGCACCATTTGCGCCTCGTATTTCACTTCCACGAACGATCCGGGCTCGTGGTTCACATTCTATTCGAGTTCATTGCTCCTTGATTGAACTTTATTCCTGTGGGCGCCCAGGACTCGGGACACTATGCAGCACAGCCATGGCGAAGAGGGCTAAATCGGTGGCGAGGACCCTGGAGGATTTGACGCTCGACTCGGGTTACGGCGGAGCGGCAGACTCTTTCAGGTCGTCGAGCTCTTCGCTGTGCTGCTGCTGTCCCGAGGCGCACGCACCGTACGCGCATGGAGCGACCTGCTGCCGCCTGACCGACCGCATGCGCAGTCGCCACGGCAGCTCGGACACCGTGAACGCGGCACCCGGAGACGAGGGCGAGACGCTGGAGTGCCCGGGACACTGTGCCAGGCTTCCCGAGCTCGACGACGTGCCGTGGAGCCTCGAGGAGGTGCAAGCTGCCTTGGGCAAGCACGGGGATGCAAGATGCGCAGCCGCCGCCGCCGCCACCAGCCCGGAGCTGATCGCCCGGTTTTCGTCGCTGCTGAGCCGCGCGCTCGTGCGCATCGCCACGGAGGCGCGAAGGCTCAGCCTGCGTTATGCGCGCTGCACCAGGTACGAAGTGCAGAGCGCCGCCAAAATCGTGTTGTCATGGACCGTGGCGGCGAACTGCGCGGCCGCCGCTCTTGGCGCGCTCTCCACCTACAGCATGAGCACCGAGGACCGGTACAGCCGAGGGAAGTCCGAGCGCTGTGCCCTCGTTTTCTCCGTGGGACGCTTCTTTCGCTGGATGGTGGACAGCAGCGTGGCGCCCAGGATCCACGAACACGCCGCCATCTACCTGGGCGCCTGCATGGAGAGTCTGTCCCGTGAAGTTCTGAGCCGGGTGCTGAACAGCGCGCTCCTGGAGCACGGCAACGGCATGCCCTCTCTTACCCTGGAGGCCTTTGAGCAAGCAATTAACAACGACCCGGAGCTCTATGGTCTTCTTCAGCCTTACCAGCATCTCATATGCGGGAAAAATGCCAGTGGTGAGTCACTAAAAAGTTCTGGATCACAGATCAACAGGTTACCTGCTATGTCATATATTCAGCCTCTGTCCAGTGCATCTGTAACATCTGTAGGACCAGTCACAGACGTTTCAGCATGTTTTTTTTTTTGTTCCTTCAGTTGGTGGGGCATTTGTTGACGGAATGTCTGTCCTTTACTAGGTGCAGGACAACGTATCGATATTACTCGACTTGTGACTCTACTAATATGCAGTACTTGCGTTTGCCTCTACAACATGAAGAGCAGCAGCACTACACAATCATATAGGGTGTATGACAATGTCTCAGTCTCTGAGAAGTAAATACAGTCATAACGCAATATGGCAGCGTGTGTGTCCGTAAAATGGTGTGTGCACATAAATGCAGTGGCAGCTCAGCAGTTAAGGCCAAAGGTTGGGGATTCAAACTCTGACTCCAGCTGTTAAGCCCTTGAGCATGGCCGCTAACCCACTGTGCTCCAGGGGAGCTGGCCCTGGTTGACCCTGGTTTGACACCTACATGGTTAGCTGGGATATGCCAGTATCACTAGGTGCTGTACTAAAAATGTTTGTACATCTTTAAAAGCAAAATACTATCCTAAATGTGGCCGCACATCCCATAGTAATTTATGTATGACTGTATTTATTTATCATGTAGGTTTACAGACCATGTTTGATAGTGGACATGGCGATAAAACAACTTGTAGCTTTTTTCATTTGGTAAAAGCTTATTTTTTAAGCCAGCCAGAGTCTGCTCTGTATGTCGGTGAACCTTGCAAGAAGCCCCGCATTTGTGTTTATCCAGTTAAATAATCTTTTGGGCCAGTTGCCCAGGCACTGACATCATCTGTGTGTATTACTTTCGTCCGCATTTAGATGTTTCAGCCAAAACGAGGGGGTCTGAGTCTCAAAACGTGGTATAACCCAGGCTTGGCTTTTCAGTTTGCTAAGTGTGTGTGTCTGTGTGTGTATATACCTTGTCTTTCTACACCTTTGAGGACCAAATGTTCTCACAATGATAGGAAACCCAGACAATTTTGTCTTTTTGTGTAACAAAAATGACAACTTTTATTTGAAAAACCAGAAGAGCCAAAATATTTAGGCTCTTATAAGGTTAGGAATACAGTAATCATTGTGTCAATGGAAAGTTCTCACAGGGATAGCAACAAAACCGTGTGTGTGTGTGGGTATGGTGCGAGAATTTTATAGTTTTGTCTTATGCACTGACCACAGATGCTTGTTTGCGGAGGCTTTCCTCCCTTTAACTGCAGCACATGCAATGTGTTTGAATGTTACTTAACCTAACACAAAACCCTGGGTTGGGTTTTCGAATAAAATGTGCATAAGCATGGCTGAGGATTTCATTCAGTGGTTGGTTTGGCATGGTACGGAAATGCCGATGACTTACTGTCGTTCAGTCTGCGGTTGATCCCTGTGTTAAGAGGCATGTGGTTCTCCCTCCGTGGACAGTGACATAATCGAGTGATACACCCTCCAGCAGAATTCCCGTTCTATGGCTAGCTGTCTTGCAGAGATTAGACAATATGATGTTTGTTCAACAAAAAAGAGGCAGAAGATGCCTTATCTAGGTATATCATCAACCAGGGCATTCATCTCTACATTACTGGCTACATATTGACCTTGAGCTGACCTCCATCACATTGCATGATGCGCGTGCAGTAAAAGAGTTCGAATCAGTGCTGAGCAGGGAAGGTCTTATTAAGTAAAGTGATTTTTTGCTCTGTGATTGTACCCAGTGTGTCGTTGTCTTTCCCCTGAAGGCTTTTGAAAGCCTGTGTGTTGGAGCTGAACCCCACATTTCAATGAACTCACATACATGCTACTGTCTGCCAGTGGCTTTTTGGTAATATGCCATAAGTCGTACACAAGGTCTGAAACGAATGCGCATTGCTGTAATGAAACACGTAGGCTTCCTCCACTGATGTCTGTGAGATGCAGCTGCGGAAGTAGGCAGTCTAATGTCACAAGTCTAGCTATGGTTGCTTCATGTCATGCACTGAAGAGTGTCTGTGTGTGTCTGTAAGGCTAAGAGCATCCCGGAATGACACAGCTCTGTGGTCGTACCAGGCTCCACAACACACTATACAGCATAATGCAGCTATCAGGTTCATCACAAGTATAAACTGTTTGTATAGAAATTCCAGCACTGGGCATAGTTCTGTTTTACTTTTCCATGTCGGCTCTTTTGTGGCTGCTATAAAACCTTCAGTTTTTCACTTGCTGCTTGTATCTTCTATGATGGAGATTCCTTTAGAGCAGGGTTTCTCAGGCACTTGGCTGTGGACCACAAGTGGGCCGTGAAGCACCCTCTAGTGTTCTGCGGGTCTGTACTCAGAGCAAGGGAGTCAGAAGTTTGTAACGGGCCAGCACTTTAAGCCATAAAACTAGTGAAGTGCTGAAATGGATATTCTTGGATGCATAGAAAATTTGAAGACACACCAAGCTATATACAGTGGGGCAAAAAAAGTATTTAGTCAGCCACTGATTGTGCAAGTTCTCCCACTTAGAAAGATGAGAGAGGTCTGTAATTTTCATCATAGGTACACTTGAACTATGAGAGAAAAAAAATCCCAGGTTACAGGTCTGTGAGAGCCAGAGATTTTGCTTGTTTGTGGGTGACCGAATACTTATTTTCCACCATAATTTACAATTAAATTCTTTAAAAATCCTACAATGTGATTTCCTGGATTTTTTTCTCATTCTGTCTCTCATAGCTGAAGTGTACCTATGATGAAAATTACAGACCTCTGTCATCTTTCTAAGTAGGAGAACTTATATACTATGTTGAGCTGGTACAATTGAACCAGAGGCTACAGTGCTGCTGGAGTTTAAAAAATGTTGACTCACTGTCCACTTTATCAGAGACATTCACCTTGTTGTTCCACCTTGTCAGAGACAGTAGCTCTTCTGTTGTTGTACAGTTTGTATTGGTCATCCTCTAATCCTTCATCGGTGCTCACAGGATGCTGGTGGCTGAACATTTTTGGCTGTGGACTGTTTTTAGTCCAGCAGTGACACTGAGGTGGTTTAAAACTCCAGCAGCACTGCTGTGTCTGATCCACTCATATCAGTCCAACACACACTAACACACCACTGCAGTGCTGAGAATGATCCACCACCAAACAGGACCCGATCTGTGGAGGTCCTGTGATGGTCCTGATCATTAGAGAACAAAGTAAAGGTATGTAACGGAGTATGTAGAGAAACCGATGGACTACAGTCTGTAATTGTAGAACTACAAAGTGCAGCGACCACTAAAGCATATATAAAGAATAAGCAGAATATAAACTGAAAAATATAGAATGCCTAAGACATATGCTGGTGACTGCTCAAGACACTTTGAACCTTGAAATTTCATCACTCTTTTTAAAAACCTCATCACGGTTACTTAGTTTTATGGAGGCTGTTCTGCTTTCTGGATATACATAGGTGATCCTTGATGTGAATAAGGTTGAGACGCCCTGCTTTAGAGACATTTCCAAACACAAGAAGTGTGACCTGAACACATCTGGTCGATTGTACCAAATGGATCCTAGCTGAGGCAATCCCATAATTTATAGTTGAGTCCCATTTTTGGATAGGACATCACATTGGTTGGACCACAGCTATGTCTGGGTGCACCCAGAACTGGCCTTAACTATACAGATCCCTGTGAAAACCTGTAATGGCTGTAAATCTGCTTAGAGAAAAGTTACAACAAGCTTAGCATACGTATGCTCTGAATGAAATAATCACCGTATTCATTTGAAAATAAGGTTGGTATTGTACATGTAGGTTTAGACATTTAATCCTATGCAAACTAGAGATGGAGCCGATCCGATCCTATATCGGTATCGGGTCCAATATTGATGTCATTCACTCATCGGATATGAGACAGACAGGGCAGATCCTCTTACAGATCCATAATCCATTCCACATCTTCCCATAAAATGTTGTTTGCGTGGAGATCTTTTTTAGTCTGGAAATGCCGAAAAGCAAGAGAGCATGTTGTAACCTTAAACACAGTACCAACAATGATCATCATAATATTAAAGTAAAACCTCCTGTATTGGTATCTGTATCGGTATCGGCAGTTGTGCACTGGAATCGGATTGGAACCAAAAAAGTGTGGATTGGCCCATCACTAATGCAAAGGTTTCTGAACTCCTGGTCAGATGACATGTTGTGATTCTTTTATCACATGGGGGAACCCTGAGGAGACTCGTGCTACTAACTCATCCCCCACAATTCGAGGAAGTCTGAGACTCGAAGGAAGTGGGTATCCCATGATGAGGTTAACACTAACAGAACTGCAACGGGACCTGGCCAAGCCAAGACTATTTTCCAAGCCAACTCCTTGAACCCTTTGACTGACTGATCTACAGCTCACTTCATATCTTACCTCTGGAGGTTTGAGTTGCGTGTCGAGTTCTGAGTTGGCAAGGAGTCTTGTATTTCAGGGTGTGACCCTGGTGAGAGCTCTTGCTCTTGGCTAACGGCTTTCAGGGTGTTGGTCTGGCGAGAAGTCTTACCACTGAGACCGGTTCTGATTCTGTCTGTCTTTGCCTGGCCAAGGAATTCCCTGTTA
Organism: Ancistrus triradiatus; assembly: GCA_025084515.1. Classification (NCBI taxonomy): domain Eukaryota; kingdom Metazoa; phylum Chordata; class Actinopteri; order Siluriformes; family Loricariidae; genus Ancistrus; species Ancistrus triradiatus. Next base: position 82,132 of record JAJAGP010001648.1, on the reverse strand, counting down.
AGCTTTTTGTCAAAGACTTGAAGGAAAATTGTCAAGCTGCCATCATTGGGCCCTACTGAATTGTAGGTTTGACCACTATACTATAACTCAATAACAGATGACAGTGTTGTATGGAGTCACTCCATATTGGGGGCGGCTTTCTATAGATATTGAAGTATTTTGGGCTACTGAAGGAAGCCTGTCAGATGTGTCCCAATGCCACTCAACTCCACAGCCTTTGATTGAAGCCTGTCTCAAGGTTCAGCTGCCTCAAGAACCTACACTGACTTCCTTCAAAGCTAGGATATGCAAAGGAATTTCATATATACACTATGACAATAAAAAACTCCAGCTTCCAGCTAAGAAATGCTTGAGATGACTTATGTAAGCTCTGACAGGCATAGTGGCATGTGAGCTGTACAGTAGAATTTTTTCCTGCAGGCATAGTGGCATTTGTGAGAATGTGGTGATGCCCAGCAACAGAAGGTTCCCAGTGTGAAGTGGCAGGTCTGGACAGTGGGGAGCATATTATTACTCTACTGTGAAAAACAATAAGCCATTTATGACACACTGTCTCACTCACACATGCAAAGTGCACAGACACATGCAGACCTCTTCACACATCGGTTAAAACATAGGTCAGAGATATAATGGATATATTATATGAAGTAGTGGACTTCCTGTATGTTTGCTTGTCCCTGTTTGGAATCTGCTTCAACCCAGTTTCAAAGCTAGGTTTGGTATCAGCAGTCTGAACGGCCTTTCTTGTGTCTGGCAACAAGCTGGAAAGAAACCAGCAGCAATATGCAGTGCACCTAACCCTAAAGCGTGCCACATAAATCATAATGCTGACAAATAACTTTGAGCCAATAGGAACGAGCCTGTTTTGTCTCAATAAAGACTTAGGAAAAAGGGTTATCACAGGACATCAGCAAAGATGTAGCAGTGGAGAATGAGAACGCAGAAAAATCCAGTAGCTGTGTTGATAACATAAGCAGCCAACCACCGGCTAAAGACAAATGAGCAAGTACAGTCTAAACTTGTTATCTCGCCCACGTCTGTTTCATGGCTATTTTTGGCGAGAGGCAAGTTTGTCGACTTAAAAAGGTTCCAAAAAAATAGACAAAGGGACATCCATACCTGATGCTGACATAACGTGTAGTACTGAGCCCCCCATGTGATCGTACAATCACATTGTTTCTGTACATAAACATGTAAGTACATGTACAGTTCTATTCGTTTATTGTTTCTGTGACTGGAAGCGCATGAAGTCCAGTCTGCGCTCAATAAAAAACTATACATCATCCGCCGTTGCAAGATCTGACTCTTCAACATAGCCAGTCAGTCGTGTATCGTATGCTTTAGGCCAACTACAACACTGACTGTGAGATTAACACATCAACAGAGCAACAACAATTAGCAGCGAGCCATCAGCAGAGTGAGCAGGGTCAAGATCCGCCGGCAAGGTGAGCTGCCAGCTGAGGAGAGAGCAGGGAAGGCGACCCTGTCAGTAGAATTAAAGTGACACCTACTGGCCGGTCGGTAGCTTAGCAGGGTAGAATTTCATTGCTGGCAAGACATCTGTCGCATTTCAGGGATGGCAGGGGCGAGAGCCGAGGTTGGCGGCTTTTCGAGGTAAAGTGCATGGAGGGAAATCCGTCCTGCCATCACTGGTGGCGAAATAATGAGGCTAGACTGTATTTGAAGAGGTCCCCAGCAGGTAATATTGTTCTAGTGATCTACAACTGGAAACGTTTAATTTGTTCTGGAGCACAAAATGGTCCTGCAGAGACAAAATGAAATTTATTTATGTATTTCTGTAAAAAATATTAGTAGCATTGTACTTTATCTCATTTTCTGGTGGCTTTTAAGTCAGTTTCCTTGCCTGCTCAATCTTATGTCATGTGACGTAATGTGTCTGTGGAGAGGAACAGCTATTATTATTGGTTCTGGAAAAGTAGGATAAATGAGCGTTTAACCCCTAAAAACTCTAAATAGTCTCTACATTTTTCAAGGTAGCCAATGTAGGAATGTAGGCAATAATGTAAGCAGGTTCTAGCATTTCTAGCAATGTCCCACAGAGCAGGATAGATAGATAGATAGATACAGTCGTGCTTGAAAGTTTGTGAACTCTTTAGAATTTTCTATATTTCTGAATAAATATGACCTAAAACATCATCAGATTTTCACACAAGTCCTAAAAGTAGATAAAGAGAACCCAGTTAAACAAATGAGACACAAATATTATAACTTGGTCATTTATTTATTGAGGAAAATGATCCATATTACATATTAGTGAGTGGCAAAAGTATGTGAACCTTTGCTTCAGTATCTGGTGTGACCCCCCTGTGCAGCAATAACTGCAACTAAACGTTTCCTGTAACTGTTGATCAGTCCTGCACACCAGCTTGGAGGAATTTTAGCCCATTCCTCCGTACAGAACAACTTCAGCTCTGGGATGTTTGGTTGGTTTCCTCACATTAGCTGCTCGCTTCTGGTCCTTCACACAACATTTTTCATTGGATTAAGTCAGGACTTTGACTTGGCCATTCCAAAACATGAACTTTATTCTTCTGTAACCATTCTTTGGTAGAACGACTTGTGTGCTTAGGGTCGTTGTCTTGCTGCATGACCCACCTTCTCTTGAGGATTCTGTTCATAATGCTGCATTCATGACCAGGTCACAACTGGGAGGTTTCTGACCTCTGAGTCAGGAAAATCCATATGGATGAGATTCCTGGTGTGTACAGTATGCTTTACAGCCACTGAAAAACAGGATAATTTGAAATGCTAATACTGCATGTTTGTTTACTCAGTCCAACTCTGGTACCTGAGCATCCGCTATATGATTTCCCACTACGCCATATAGTGGTCCAGATATTTGAATGTGGGTAATAGTGAATAGGGAAACTGCTTTGAATACAGCAAACTGTTTTCAAGTCAAATCAGAGATGGATCTGTGCAGAATGGACCGGACAAGCAGATGGAAAAGCAGCAGACCATCCCTAAATATAACGTCTGTGGTGTGTAACTACCTGTGCATTATGCCACACGGAGGATGGAATTACAGTTCTAATGCCGCACATGATATCATCCCTGTAGGAGAAAACTGGAAAAGGTGACCTTGAGAAAGCGCGAGAGGATTTTAGGCTCTACACAGGAGTTCCTACGCCTGCACAGATGTAGCTTACGCCTGTAGAACATTTGTGCTACTAGGCCTGTTTCCACTGTGTATAATAGTGATTTCAAGTCAGACACACTGGCCCTTTTATTCATCATAAGAACCTCATGATGTACGAACAGGCTGTCATGAGAGATCAGAGTGCTGTGGTCGTACAAGCAAACACCTGAACGTTAGACATAATATTTCCATTAACATTTTTCAATGAATGGAAAAGGCCAGTCACCATTTCTAGACTGATTTTCCACAACACTTTGCACGCTGTCATATGGGTCGGCATTACTTCAAGGTGTGTGTCTGCATCTTTGCAGTGTTCATTACATGTTTTATTGGGAACACGTGCTCTTGCCTGTGTAGATCCTTTCCATGTGTGATGTTAGGCTACATGCCCACAGTACAGGGTATTCCACTTTGCTTATCTCCTACTCAGAGATTATTTTTTGGGAACGTTTGCTGGTAACGTGCCTCTCCTGATACATTGCGGGAAACATATTATAGAAATGCCCCTTCTTTTAAAGTTTGAACACCATATTTCCCACCAGCTGTGCGAACTAATGTGCGCGCGAGTGAAGTTTAGACATAGGGTGAGCAGTATGACAGAATAATGAGTATATTCATATTGTATCCCATGCTGGCAGCGGTGGAACTGCCTGGCTGGGTGTCTGTAATTAAGCTGCTGGATTTTCGTCCCATGCAGCGGAGGTTGAGTTCACTTAAATTTGGCATTGCTCTCTTGTGTCGTATTGGTATGCTCTTTGCTGAGAAGAGTATAAAGACTGCATTGCAGGAAGAGATGAATTATGACTAATACCAATCCAGCCATTTCTTTGTAGGCATTACTAAAAGGATGCCTTCTATCCCATGCTGTGCCTTGGAGATTTTTACTTGATTTATCCAGTGCAACTTCAATGCTATTAGTGTAGGCTCTTGGTTTTGCACAATGTGAGTCGTTCCAGAGACTGAGTTCGGAAAGTATTACGTAATTCGATTGGGTTCAGATGCAGAGTATAATAAGGGAATTAGAATTAGGCAAAGTGTCCTTCAGGCAGGTGGTTGGGAATCATATTGCGGCCATTAATCATGTGTATCTAAAAGCTAATGTGTTTTGACCTCACTATGTTGAATAAGGCTTTACATAACCTCCCGGTTTTGACATTCAGGATTACATCTGAGAGACGCTTTAGGAAATGAGCTAAAAGTGTCTGAACTTCGAGTACAACAAAGGAGAGGGTTAGTTTGATAAGCAAATTATCACATGCACAGACATGTCTGCTGCTGTGGCATCTCGTCCAGTTAGCTGGAATGCAAATGTGAAACTGACAAAGTCACCTTGGCAGGGCATGTACAAAGTGCTTTAGGGATTAGTTCACTTACGTGGCTGAAAGTATGTAGACGGCCCTTTAGACTAGTGGTTTTTGGGTTGTTTAAGCCACACCCATTGCTCACAGGTGCATACAGCCATACAATCTCTGTAGACAAACATTGACAAAAGAAAGGGTTGTACCGAAGAGCTCGGTGACTTTCAATGTGGCATTGTCAAAGAGTGATACCTTTTCAGCAACATTGTTTGTCAAATTTCTACCCTTCTGGGAAAATGTCTCAGAGCAATAATAACTCAGCTACATTGTAACCAGCTATACAAGCTCTCAGACCAACACACTCGGTCCTGAACTGATTACCATGTAGAATCATCTTTCCTCAGATGTATCACTCACCACCAGATGTTCATCAAGAACTTTCTGGAGTGGATTTCCATGGCAAACAACAGCACACAAACATAAGATCATCATTCCCAATTCTGAACAAAGAAATCATCTTGGCCTGATGTACAAATTCTATGATTGGATTTGAGCTTAATTGTGATTTAAATTTACATTTACAGCATTTAGGAGACGCTCTTACAAGTCTTACAGTCCAAGCAATTGTTGGTTAAGGGTCTTGCTCAAGGACCCAACAGTGGCAGCTTGGTAGATATGGGATTTGAACCCTGGACCTTCTGGTCCATAGTCCAGTACCTTAACCACTAGGCTACCACAGTCCTATTTTTGATTTGAGCTGGACACATAGAGTCTGACCTTTTCCAATCTGATCGGTATTGGATTTGGAGACATGGGACTAATTGGTCAGATCAAACTTGATGTGCCTTTCATATCATTGGGTGACTGATGCTTATCACCCTCAAAGAGTTGCGACAATAAAAACAATAATAACATAAACCTTAACTAACTACAGCTTGATATGCATTACCTCATATACTGGTATTCCCCGATTTACAATGGGGATACATTCTGAGAAACCCATCGCAAGCTGAGTGTATCGTAAACCGAGGAGTTTAATGTATAATGTACATATAGCATAGCCTACTTTAAACAGGCTTAAAACACTTATATTAACCTATGTTTGAGCAAAATCATTAATACGAAGCTTATTTTATAAAATATGAATATCTCATGCAATTTATTGAATGATGTATTGAATGTGAAAAACAATAACAGAATGGTTAGTCCGTTGGCGTACAGCTCAGACATCTGGCTGCTGTCCGGATGCCCAGCATCTGTGGGAGAGTATCGTACTGTGTATCTCTTGCCGAGGGAAAATAGAAATTCAAAATTCAGAGTACAGTTTCTGCTGAAATTGTATTTATGTGCGTTATTGGATTCCCATCATAAAGTCGAAAAATCGCAATTGAAGCCAATACAGGTAGACCCCATTTTCCGATAGTCCGGTGACTATCGGAAAATGGGGTCTACGTGTATTGGCTTCATAGATATATTACATAATTGTTATATTATCTCAGTCTGTACAAATGAAGAAGGATGTCTTCTGTCTCTGCTGGGAGATTCCAAAATATGAGTGCCCTTGTCATTAGTTGACTTACATGACTGAAGGTATGTAGACACTCCTTTTGACTCGTGGCTTTGGTTCGTTGAAGCCGTAGCCATTCTTCACAGGTCCATACAGCCGTTTAATCTCCAAACACAAACACTGACAAAAGAAATGGCATTGTACTGAAGATCTCAGTCTCTTTCAATAATGGCAATTGTCACAGAAGACACCTTTAAACAACTCAATTTGTCAAATGTATACCCTTCAGAGCTGCCCAGGTCATATGTAAGTGTCATTTTGGGAAGCGAAAATGTCTAGGAGCAGCAACAGAGATTACTCCTTAAAATTCACATCTTCTCAGTTGCACCACTCATTTCTGAGTTCTAAATTGCCTCTGAAAGCAACGTCAGCACAATAACATTTTCCCTCAGAAGCTTTGTGGATTGGATTTCGATGGCGTGCAGCTGCACACACACAAGCCTAAGGTCGTCATGCTCAATGCCAGGCGTTGAATGGAGTAGTAAGTCTGAAAAAAGAATTGAACAAAGTGCTCTGGAGATCACTTACATTTCTAAAAGTATGTAGACACTCCTTCTGACTGGTGGTTTTAGTTATTTAAGTCACACCTATTGCTCACAGGTGCATTCGGCCATGTAATCTCCATAGTCGAAAGTTGCTGGAACAATGGGTCAACCTGTACAGAAGAATGAGGAGTTCAGTGACTTTCAATGTGTCTTTGTTAAAGGATGCCACCTTTCCAAGGTTCTTTTCCTGTTTCAAGAACAACGCTTTAGAAATGTTTTGCTTAGGTGGGTTGACTGACCTGTACAGACCCCATCCAGTACCTTTAGCACGAATTGGCTTTTCAGACCTGATCTCTCATCATAGTCTCTAACCTCTTGTGGTCTTGTTTCTACATGGAAGTGAATCATCAGTCATATACCTGTAACTCAGAACTGTAGCGCAAAGCCTTCACAAGCCTCAACCTTTTAGTGTGTAATGACCATAATTCTGCTGATCTTGGAAGGGTCACAAATACTTATTTGAAACGACCCCTGATCTCATCATCATAGTAATTTCATTCAAAGCAATTCTGAGTCACGTCATGGTCATGCTATCATTGTCCATTTGCTCTATCAAATAGAAGGTGGCCCTAGTCACTTTCTTTCACATTCTCATCCGCTTAATCCTTTAAAGGGTTGCAGGAGAGCTGGTGCCTATCTGGTGACATAGAGCGCAAGGCATCACCAACCCTAGACAGGGCGCCAATCCATCGTAGGACACATATACTCACACTTATACACACACTCACACACTAAGAGCAGTTTTAGAAACATTAATTAGCCATACACACGTCTTTGGACTGTGACAGGAAACTGGAGTACCCGGAGTAAACCCACATGGACACGGGAAGGACCTGCCTTACCCTGGGACTGAACCCAGGACCTTCTTGGCTCCAGTAAGTACACGATAAATGACCAGTAATTTCAAAATGTGTGCCTGTAGCATGTCCAGGAGACTTCTCACAAAGTAACATTGCTGTAAGAGATTCTCAGGTTCTGAGAAATGCCTGCAGGACAGGTTAGCCTGTCTGCACAAGCAAGTGAAAGCACTTCCGTCCAAGTTAGTCCGTTTGAACTTGTAGACAAAACCAAAAGTAGGGCGGCCTTTGTCTAAACACGAAGTCACCAAACAGCATAAACCTCCGTTTGACAGGAAGGATGAAGCTCTTGCTGGCAGTCCCTTAGGTCTCTGTGGGACTCTTAGGTACTCAGAGAAGAAATGGTGCACGGAATCAGACAGGCATGCAGGCAGCCCATGAAATCGAGACTCAAAAGCAGTCAGACAGCAGACAGCATTATTAGAATGGCTGTCATCCAAGGAGTGGGTGACCTCTAAAAGCAAAGATCTGGACTGTACTGGACATGTTATAAAACGTGTAAACCTTTCTTTCACCACAGTTTATGAGTTAACAGCTGTGTTTGTCTTTTTGGCAAATCCAGGTGCTATTTCACCAAGGGTAATTTCTGGTACGTCAGAACCACACACTTGATTTTCACATTTCTATTTCTCAACGTAAGTAGAAAAACATAACTATGAAGGAAGGAGGAAAGAGGACCGCACCTGCAGTTGATTGTACAGGGTTGCAAAATCTCTTCCCAATGAATCAGGCATAAATTGTCCTCCCACTTGACTTTACAAGAGCTTGTATGAGTCTTCTGTACTTCTCAGTCAGTTAGGGGTTTTCCATCGTCCACTTTTATGAGAATTTGAAAACTTGTATAAAAATGTATAGGAGATTCAAGGACATTACAGGTGTCTGACCCTTCCTGGTCATTATGGGCATGGCTGCCCTGAGACTCCTTAGTATTCAGACCTCTCCTTATCAGGGTTTGAGTTACGCGTTGTGTGGTTTCCTGCCACTGAACATTGAGTGGTTGGTCCCTGGCATTGTAAGAACGGGGTATATGTGCTGTGTCCTAGCACTCCTCTGGGTTGGGGGCTGGGTCTGTGTGTCTCAAGTCAGGGGTAGTACCGTTAGAGCACTTGGTACTTTTATGTAGTAGGTTCTGGACCCACCAAATGTGGGTCCATTTCTCATGTTAACCAGTGCTCTTCCTGCTCAGTGTCATTGAGGGTGGGTCTGGTGCCAGTCCTGCAGATCTCAGGGTGGAGACGTAAGCGTTCCCTGGATAGGACACTAGTTTCATCGCAGGGCCATGGACCCCTGAAAGTACTCCCCTGCTTCTGACATGGCTAATTGTGTCTGTGTGACCTCTGATCTGGCTGGAATGCTCCACAGGAACCTGGTGTCATGGTATTGTTGGGATAACAAATTGGCTATGGGCCTCAAGAGCCATAAAGCAGATACTGAATGTAAATGAGTAAATACGTTTTATTGTTATGCAACATTACATTCAAAACAGGCATGCTTGTGTAACACATTGGTGACTCACTTATTTTCAAAACCATGCAATTGGGCTGTTGTGGTCTTTTCAGTATCTCATGTTAACAGTAATTGCTGGAAAATACTGTCACATGTTCTTCTGTTGATATTTTGGAAAGACTGCAGAATGTTAGAATGGATACCCAGATGTTGAAACTTATCCAACACCCTCACTGCACATCTGCCATTGTGTAGCGATTCGGTTGAGTAACTAAGTAGGATTGTTGACTTTTTTTAGAATGATTTTGTTGTGAAAGACCATAAAGCAACAACTTGATGTATGACTTTCCTGTGAGAAACAACATGTGTTATAATGTCACGATGTACAGTTCTTTTGTCCAAGAAACCACAAGGTTCTGGTTAAAGAGGAACAAACACTTTTTAAGGACTGTATGGAAAGAAGGAAGCGGCAATGATTCTCTGTTTATGGGCCGAGGAAGAGCATGTAGGGGTTCCCCTCAGAAACTGTAACTGAAACATCAGGGGGTTTTGTAAATGACACCATGCATGACTGAGTCACAATCAGAAGTTCACGGAGTGTGGACTAAGCAGCGTGTCCCGGCCACTGTAAATACACAAACAATTTAAATACCGGGCCCATTTTCTGGGAGATGAGAGCAAAATCAGAGCAGCTGTACAAAATTAGAATTTTGGATAGAACTATAGAAATCAGAATGAACAGATGTTTTTAGCACTTTTGTACAATATGGATAAAGAATTTGTTTAATGAGGCGTTAAATTTGTTCTTTTAAATAAAGATATGCAAAACATATACGATCAGTGACAATTGTAACAGTCTCATCAGGTCCTTCCAAGGGCCGCCACAATTATTACATAACCGTCCAATCGCAGCTATTTAAGATCATCACTGTTGGTAGATTTCTGCAATGAGCAGAATGAAAACAATAAATGCATTCATGGAGATGTAATGGGGTTCATGAAAACAAAACAAACTTAATTTGTTAGCTGATATTTTTACTTTTGTCATGCTTTGCGTTTTTATTTTTGTATGTTCATAGGCATTTGTGTGAGGTTTTGGGTGCATGCACACAACACACTTTGACAGCAATCAGTATTAGCTGCTAATCAAACATGGTTAGTAAGTGAGATGGCTGTTCAGTTACTTTAGTTGTGTTTAACAGATAATCATTAATCATTAATTGCAATTATATGTATGACAACTAATCGTCGGCTAAGGTTTTCATGATTGTGACAGGCCTAGTCATTCCACATCTGGACTCTGATTTGCACAGCAAAGCCAAATTTTCTCCTTTTTCTTCTTTTTTTTCTGACGTGTTTTGATGTTTGAATTCGGATTGGTTTGACGTCTGAATCCAATTCATTTCAGACAAACCCTGAGGCTGGGTTATACATGTACAGGTTTTCCCGACGTTCGAAGTCCGAATTTTTGTTCGAAGTTGGGGGCGAAACAATTCTGAATGGACCATTTGATGTTCGAATTGGTCGAATGAAGAAGCATTCAAATTTCCAATGTAATTTCCAAATGTATCCCTGACATTGTGAATATCTCTCAGTTATTGGAAAGTGTCCAGACGAGCAAAGAAGCTCCAAAAATGATGCTCCCTCCCCCATGCTTCACAGTTGGTATGAGGTCTAAGTGATTCTACAGAGTACCCTTTTACTTCAAACATTGAGTTGTCCAAAATCTTTTGTTTAATCTGTTCCTAAGTTACTAAGTCGAAGATTCAGGTGGTATTTCATTCTGTTATCTTGACCTTCTCCAGTAAAATTTAGATTTAAATTGAGTTTTACTTGTACATGTATGCGTCATTGGTGGCACTGATTATGATTATATTATATCACCTTGCGTGTTGAAGGTGCTTCAAGCTCCTGCAGATGGCGTTGCACGAGGATGATTGGGTTATGAATACCAGCAGGGGTGTGAATGTCTTGTTCAAAGTGTGTGGAAAATGGGTTGCAACACAGATGTTTGTCAATTGATTGCCAAAAAGGAGTGAGTGCATCTGCAAAGGTAATGGAGTGAAGGAAGTAGCTGATTTGCAGGCATATCTAAGCGTACAGTCGTACGGGCGTACCAGCATTGGCAAAAAACCCAGTCTACAGGAAATTCTTGTCAGAATTTGTGTAGGTAGTCCATGCTATTACATATGTTTCAGTCACAGGTGACAAAATCTTTGTCCGGTGAGTTACTATAGTTGCACAGTGGCTAATGTATGGGACTACGGTCCAGAGCTGCCACTGTTGGGTTCTTGAGCAAGGCCCTTAACCCAAAGTTTGTATTGTACAATTCTCAGATTGTATCAGTTGTAAGTCTGTTGAATGACTAAATGTGAATGCATATATGTACTGGACCACAGACGTACGGAAGTCCAAATGGACGTTATGCATTGCATACCTGTATAGCACTTGGTCATGTCATTGCACTTGGTCACTGTAAGCACACAGCTTTACAAAGGGCCAAGTCCAGACCACAAATGAGCAAGAAGCGACAGTGGCAAGCAGAACCTCTCTGAGATGTATAAGGAAGGAATCTTAATAGGAACCAGGCTTAAATGATGAACTGGGACAGCAGGATTACGTACTTAACCATCTTTGCATAGCAAAATATAATGGAAATTGGAATTGTCTGTCTTGCTGATGTTACTTACTTGAACCTCGCATAGATTGTCTTAATGATTGCAAGCCTTCCAGACCCTGAGGCAGCACAGCAGCCCCAATCCATGTGCCGGGATGAGCTTGTGGTGTTGGTATGCAGGCCATTTTCCCTTCCAGCACTGTGTTCTGCGATTCTGCCAGAAGTCTATCTTTTTCTGAACTGTTTGCAGATCACTTCCCCAAAAGAACTGCAAATTTGAGACGTGCACCACAGTGATGGTAGCCAGTTCTCCAGCCTATTGTAGTCAGTTAGGTTTAATTAATTATGCCAAAAATCACAAGGACAATTAAAATCCAATTCATTGCACGTGCCTGTTACACAGTACACATGTGCGCTTCAGACGTGCTCTGTTGCACAAATCAAATACAAGCCTTGTGAGTCTGTGAAAATAAAAATCATGACCTGATTGTCGGTATGAGCAAAGTCATCAGGGTTTTTGAAAGGAAGCACGTAAAAGGTCTTTGCTCACCACCATCAAATCTGTGCCTCCCTCTAATCCTTTCTCCTTTTAGATGCTTCTTTGAATCGCTGTGCCTGGAGTTTGAGAATTGCAGAATGTGTTTACTTCCGAAAGTAGCAGGACGAGCTAAGAGGCCCATGTCAAAAGACATCAGTGAACAATAAGGCAGCATCCCTGCCAATCCCTCTGGCTTTTGTTCAGAACCCATGCAACCATCCCATCTGTCCTGAGATACTTCATCAGAAGTACTCCTGTCTGGCTCACTTTATGTTTATCTCCCTGCCAAGCACCACATTCCCCCACGGTAAAGCTGGGCCGCAGATGGGAAAAATGTGCAGTGCCTGTAATTGTGATAGATAGCAAATTGAGTAGACCTGTTTTACATCCTCTGCATCTCTGAAGTTTTAAATCATTCGTGTATCCTCAGGAACGCTGGCTGTTTTTTGGCTATACTTAAAGGCTCGGCGGTACATGCTCAATTTTTTTGCTTTTGGATATGTTAGAGGATTGTGCAATAAACTTGTCACCAAACATGTGACCCAATAAGTTTTAAGATGGCTATCAGGGAAACATGCACGCTAACTAAGGGGGTAGTGTGCTACGCTCTGTCGACATCCTTCACTCATCACATGTGGAGGAGTTGTTTGTGTAACAGAGTTTGGTGGATCACCGACTCTTAGTCAAGACGTTTAGTTGGCAAAGGACTTGATCAGGTAAATCCGCTGTAGAAGCTAAATGGTGGTGTTCCATAATATAAAAACATACATAGTACAGTTGTGAACATCAAAATTGGGTGCTAACCTGTAAGCAGACATTACTGTGGTTTTCTACAGTTGCATTGAAGTGCAGCAGACCCTGACCCATTCCAAACAGTGATTATCTGCAGCATTTTAAGTAAAGCACATTCATTGGATCATTTTTCTCAGTTATTAAATTTTCACACCATGAAACAATATTAGTGCTTAGGAATGTGTTTTTAACAGCTGCAGTGGACCTATGAGTAAATATAAAATGGTTTATCACCATCCAGTAAAAGAAATGCAAAGGCACGTCAGAGTTTACCAGCCTTAGTTTTCTACAGCAGTTACTTAGCAGATCTGTAAGTACCTCCTTAGCTTTGCAAAACATTGCAGAACACACACAATGTAACAATGCCATCCCTAACCTTACCTTTAACCTTATTCCTAACCTGTCTAAATATGTAAAGGTCAACTGTATTTATCATTGGATATATTTAAACATCGTGAAACAATATTAGTGTTTAGTAATATGTTTTAACAGCTGCATGGACCTATGAGTGAATACACTGCCCAGCCAAAAAAGGTCACCACCTGGATTTAACTGAGCAAATAGTTAAATAGTTAAAAAAGAGCCTTCCATTGGATGATTACTGCACTGGTGATGTTTCAGCTGGCAACATGTGATGTAACCCTAACTGATGCAGTGAGTAGCTTCTCATTTGTTAAACAACCATGTCCAAAGACACGTCCTGTGGTTGTGGAAAAATGTTCATCTGTTACAGAAGGGTCAGATTGTGAAAGTGGTTCATGGAGCATGAGCCATCATTTCCACACATGGATTGGCCACCACAGAGTCCAGAGCTGAACCCCATTGAGAATCTTTGGGATGTGCTGGAGAAGACTTTGTGCAGTGGAACAAATCTACCATGATCAACACAAGATCTTGGGAAAAAATTAATTGACAGAACAACTTCTGCAATGTCACATTTATTTCTGTTTAACAAGTGAGAAGCTCACTGCATCAGTTAGGGTTAAAGAACTTGTTGCCAGCTGAAACATAATCACAAATGCAGTAATTATCCGATGGGAGGCTCTTTTTTTTACTTTTTATAATATTTGCTTAGTTAAATCCAGGTGGTGACTTTTTTTTGTCCAGGCAGTGTATAAAATGTTTTATTTTTACAGTTATAACCATCCAGAAGAAATGTAAAAGCGAGTCAGAGTTTCCCAGCTTTAGCTTTCAGCAGCAATTACTTAGCAGTATTTTACAAAGTCTAACACATAAAACTTAACTTGTATTAGGTACACTTTGCTAATACTGGGATGGACCTACTTTTGCCTTCAGAACTTCCTTAATTCTTCGTGGCATGGATTCAACAAGGTTCTGGAAACAAATTATCAGAGATTTTGGTCCATATAGCCATAGCATCATGCAGTTGCTGCAGATTTGTAGGCTGCACTTCCATAATGCGAATCTACCATTCCACCACATCCCAATGGTTCTCTAATGTGATCTGGTGACTGTGGAGGGCATTTGAGTACAGTGAAGTCATTGTCATGTTCAATAAACCAGTTTGAGATGATATGGGTTCTGTGACATGGTGCAGTATCCTGCTGTTGTGCTTTCAGAGATGCTCAGACATCTGTGAAAGCACATCCCATTTCAGACACTGGTCGTAACGGGTGGTTATTTGAGTTACTGTTGCCTTTCTATCAGCTTGAACCAGTCTGGCCATTATCTTCTGACCTCTGGAAACAACAAAGCATTTTTGTCCAGAGAACTGTCACTCACTGGATATTTTCTCATTTTCAGACCATTATCTGTCAACCCTAGATATGGCTGTGTGTGAAAATCCCAGTAGATCAGCAGTTTCTGAAATGATCAACCCATCTAGCACCAACAACCATGCCATGTTCAAAGTCACTTAAATCACCTTTCCTCACATTCTGATGTTCAGTTTGAAATTCAAAGGTTGCCTTTGACCATGTCTACATAGCAAAATGCATTGAGTTTCTGCCATGGGATTGGTTGATAAGATTTTTGTGCTAACGAGCAGCTGAACAGATATTCAGAGCAACTTACAACACTGTTGGGCCTTTGACTCACAATTGCTTGGCTTGTACATCGTAAGATTGAATCATTTGGATGTCGCACCAGATTAGAGCGTCTACCAAATGACTAAATGTAAATACGAGTACAATCCAAGCATCTGAGGGGTAATGGCCTTGCTCAATGGCTCCACAGTGGCAGCTTTGGCAAAGATGACATGAGACCCTCAGCAATCTGGTCACTAATCCATTACATTCCTGCCTTCTAATGAATGCTTTCTCGAAACCGCAATACCCACTGGTCTCAGATGTGTCGTAGGGGCGTTACTGAGGGGTGTCCTAGATGTACAGGAATGCCCTTCAGGAACGGCAAGTGGGTGTTGTAATTGGAATATAAACCTCTCTGCGTGGGAGGGATGTCATATCTCTTCTTCCTATTGATCTGGACAGCACTTGTCGATCCCAAATATTCCTTTGTAAGAAACTTTGATTTCTTTGTATTTGTTTGTACATAAAAAATAGAGAAAGCTGATATGGCCAAAATGTAGAAAGTCTTAGGTTTAATATTATTCTTGAAGTGTCTGTCACCTATTTAGAGCTCCAGATATATTTTGTTCACTATGAACAAGAAGGTCCTGGGTTCAAACACCACCTCTGCTAACCTGCCACAGTTGGGCCCCTGAGCAAACCCACAACCCACAATTGGATTGTAAGACTATATTAGTTGTAAGTTGCTCTGGATAAGGGTGTCTGCTAAATGACAGAAATGTGACTACTATTCCTAAAAGAGAATTTTTTAAATAAACCAAAATGAAAATGTAGGAAGTCATTTTCCCTACAAGTATCCCAGCAGGACATTTATTGTATCTAGATACAGTGAACCCTGGTAACATGTCCAGGATATACCTCTAAAAATGGTACATTAGATACTGTACAATTTAATACGTTTCAGTATTATTATTATTTCTTTGATTTCCAAGATCCTCTCATTGTCCTCCCCCAATCCCTGGTTTAAGAAATATATATATTTAGTCTTTACTGTAATAATATATGTTTTAATAATATATGTATGCGACCCTAGTTATTTTGAAGATGTCCGGTTATATCCATGTGGTTACGGTGGCCAATATTTCCCGACCTGGGTCAGCCTCCACAGCGCTGTAGATTGATCGCTGTTTATTTGGCTATGCAGCTTTGACCTAGCTGTCCAAAAATAAACCTCTGGCTGTCTGCTCATCATCCAGAGGCTTAGCTGTGTGCGGTTCATCCCCATGATACTGAACCCCTCTGTACTGCCAGTAACAGTATGCCATTGACACAGTTCACAGTCTCTCATCCTGTAAAGGAGTTTTAGGACAAAATCATCATCTTCTGGCTTAAACTGGTCATCATTGTTAGTATTTAGTAAGTGAATGAGTTAAAATAATCTTTAATATAAACATTGTTAGTATAATTGGTTGCAAGAGAAATGACCCAGACAATCTGCTTTCCATTATGTGATAGGAGACAATGACGACATGCTTGAATAATTCTTTCATTCCATTTATTCCTCATTTGGTAGACTAATGTTAGTTATCCATTGCCCATGGCAGGGCTTTAGAAATATTTAAGTATCATTACAGGGGTTATTAAAAAAGCCATCTTTTTAGGACTTGAATTGCAGTTGCGTGGAGAAACGACCGAATTACTCTACATGTTGCTCTGATTTTACACGCATACACGCTCTGGACATGTGGCTTAGTTCTCAAGCTGAACAGATTTAAAGATGGTTCTCTGTCTAAAGCTCTTTGCATTGATAGATGATAGATAATCAGTACCAAGAGTGAGTCATGCTTTCATTTAATAGGTCATCGAGTATCTGGAAGGTCGTTCTGTGGACTGGCACTATTTATCTCCTCCATATGGAAACGTTGCTTGGAACGTTCAAGTGCTGTGGTTTCAGACATTGCATCACTGCAAATTCATGGAGGAATCCTGCTATTACCCACCAAACTGACATCAGCCTGAAATATCCCAGGCAAACAAAGCCTCCTCCTCACTACTGCAGACCAAAGGCGGCTGTACCGTGGTTGATGTTTGCATGCGTTTGTCTGAAAAAACATATTAAGTGATGGTGGTGACGGAAGGCAAAGGCTATGTTTCTGTGTCTCATTAGCTGCAACTTAATTCTGTTTCCAACGATGATATTGCATGGATTAGAATATGCCATAAATGCCATACCCAAAATAAGAGGAAGAAATCATAGGCATATTCTATTCTATTCTATTCTATTCTACTCATTGACAAAAAACACAAAGCACCAAGATAGAAAGGTTGGATTTCTGCAAACCTCACCATGCAGTCATGTCTTAGACACATGTAATTGATTACAGGTGTGGTCTGCTTAGTCACTGGGTCTTGCCACAACAGATCATAAAGTGCTGCCCTCGCTGCTCTATGAAAAGTCTCTCTGAGGCTACTTTAGGGTAGTGTACCTCTTGGTGAGAGTCTGTAGATCCTCCACATTTATAGTTTTCTGAAGCTGGCATCCCAGCTGGTCCCATAAATGCCCGATTGGTGCTAAATCTTGTGACTGGCACAGAATTGGTTCTACGAGACTGATTGGATGAAATTAGATTTTCAAACTAATTTCCGTCTTGATATCTGAAGTCCTCATTTCTGCGATTCCGTCCGTATTCTCCACATCACAGAAATCACAGAAATCTCACAGTTGGCTTGGGAAAGGATCTCCCAAGAGTAGCTGACATCTGTGACCATGAATAGAGAAGTCTGGACTGACCTTCTAAGCTAAGTCTGTTGCCACTGTGACCCTCACCTGGAAAAGTGGATGGAAACGGATACTTTTCTGGAATTTAAGGCTGATAAAAGGTAAAGCTGTCAACACTTTCTAGAGTTTAATATGAAGGTCATATAACTATGCAGAAAGAAACAAAGAGTGCCTGTGGGTAGAGCCAGAACCTGTGAGAAGAGTGCTTGTGGGTGGAGTCAGCCCACTGTATATGGGTAGAAATTTCTCTGTGCTATAAAATGAGAGTCTATTAGTGGAGCCAGCCTTAGTTGTTAGAAGCTAGAAATTAGAACTTAAGTCGTTGTGGGTTGACAGCACACTATATTAGGGGTACAAGGTTCCAAAAACTGCTAGAAAAGAGGCTGTGGGTAGAATCACCATACTATATAATGGAAGTAGTGAAAATGCAGAGATATTTCGGTGCTAAGCCCACAATCAGAATATTCCCACCACAGTTGAAAGTGCACTAATGTGAGTCTGTGCTACTGGTGATATAATGATTGATGCCATTTTCTCAAGTCTGCCCTGTAAATGATTAATGTGTTCAATAACTACATAATACCTGAGTGTTATTAGCTAAGGTGGAATGTGTTTGTCTGCTGTTATGCTTTGGATGAAGATGTGAATAATTAATGCAAAAATTCAGGTAATTCCAAATCTGAATCCCCATATATTGGGTGTTATACAGCACTGCACGCTTACTGTTTAGAGGGAAACATGGACACCTCGGATACCGATGTTCATCAGCACATTTTATTCATTATCCGAGATTCACATGTGAGCCACATTTCTGCTGAGTAGTAAAAGTTCCATCGAAAGTGATTTCAGAATATTTCTCAGGAAGAGATGTGCAATCAGATGGAGCGCAGATGGAGAGAAAGTGTGAGTCAAATAGAGAGGGAGCTGGCACAGAGAGCCATACAGAGTGAATCACATGGATCAGCTGCATTTTCAGTTGGCAAAACAAACACAAAACACGGTCACACTTAGACAGTAAGGACAAATAAGGTTTACTGCTACTGAACACATTTAGGCTTGAATGTGTGATTTCAGCAGTATTAGATTTAAGCTGTTTTGTATCAGAATATGAAGCAACATAAGCTACGTCATTTCACATAGGACCTGTTTAATCAGGCATCTGTTTTCTATCTCCAGGGACAATTAACGCCCATTACAGTGGGCTGATTTCATTAGTAGGCACACCTGCCAGTATTATCTTAGCATTACTGTGGTTAATTGCAAATGGCTTGTTTTCATATCAAGCTGACATTGTGTCATTAGCTCTCTTCGGTTTGGACGCTGAACGCTTTGTCACTATTGACACTATTTACTCTAATTGTCTTCACGCATTGTCTGGATTTTACTCAGCTAAGACTGACTCAGTACAAGATTTGGCATATAGGTTAATGGTGTTAGCATTTTACGCTCAGATGTAATTAAAGCTTTAACACTTAAGGCAGTCATACAACCGGAAACAGCAAGTCTAGACAGTCGTACCATTTTATGGTTTTATTGCTTTTGTGTAGTCAAGTGAAGACTAGAGCAGAAAATAATTTTGCATGGTGTAGCTTGTAGCTAATATGTCACTGGATCGTATGACTGTATATGCTGTGTGGGGGTAGCAAAATATCTGTTGGTGAAGCTTTGGCTATACTGTTTATACCGGAGCAATAATAGATCATTGACACTTTGCTGTAAATGGACAGAAACAGTGCTGCCCACCTCATGCAGAGAGAGGGAACCTTACTCTATTTACATGTGAGAACCATGAGGAAATCTGGACTAGAGGAGGGACACAAACTAATGTTTGCCACTCGAGGTGCAACCCTGGCAGTCTTTGTTATAATATAGATATGAAGCTTGCTAAGCAGTTTTATGAAAGGCCAAAGATGTGGGCCACATTCAGTGGTGAAACAGCGTCTCTTATTTCCAAAATCATCTCATGTTCACACTTTGAAAGTGTCTTCTTGTGACAATATGGAAGGATAAAGGGAATCCTAGCAGATGGAAGAACATAATGAACTCCTTTGCGCCTTATGTTTGTAAGACGATTTACACTGCTGAAAAATAGCTAGTCAAAACCCTTGATTTGAGGTATGTATCCTTTGAGGTTCATTCGTTCATTCATTCATTTTCTTAACCGCTTAATCCTGGTCAAGGTTGCAGGAAGGCTGGTGCCTAGCCGGCAGCACAGGGCGCAAGGCAAGAACTATCCTAGACAGGTCGCTTCATCTGGGATTGAACCCAGGGCCATCTTACTGTGGTGCTACTCACCGAGCCACACCACCACTCAGGTACCACCCAATGAGACCAGCAATGGCCCCTCCCCCGTCCCCCTTTTTGTTTTCTTTTCTTTTTTAACTGTACATTTTAAGTTAAACACCAACAAATCTGAGAACACTTCCATTAATGCTGAGCATTTGAGCCACAGCACCACCACATGGTTCATATGTTAAAATATAATGCTTTAACCAAGGGGATAGACACGCCTGTGAACCTCATGCATGTCTTTGGAATGTGGGAGGAAACCGGAGTACTCGGAGTAAACCCATGTGGACTCCACACAGGAGAAGTCCAAGGTCAGGATCAAACTGGGAGCTGTACGGCGACCGTGCTTCACTTCCATTAAGCTAAAAGAGCAGTAATGAGGTCGGACACTAAAGTTGTATGATACTGGACGTTCTAATTGTCAAAGGTGTTGGGTGGGGTTGAGGTCAGAACTCGGCAAATCATTTGTTTGTGGATTCTTTGTTTCCCGAGACAATGTCAGGCTAAAACAGAAAAGGGTCTTCACGAAACTTAATGGTTTAGCCCAAGCCATCAAAACCCCCTGACTGTTATTCTTCCTCCAGCAAACTTTAAACATGGCACTGTGCATTCATTTACATTTTTGCATTAACATCATTACAGTCCTACAGTCCAATTGTGGGTTATGGGCCTTGCTCAGGAATCCAACAGTGCTAGCTTGGCCAAAGTGGGAGACCTTCTGGTCCATTGTCCAGTACTTGAACCATAGTCAAGAGTATTTCATCTTGATCATTGTTCATATACAGTCCATTGGTCCAGTCTTGGTGTGCTTTACATCACTTCTGCCAACACTTGACATTGCACATGCTGATTTTAGGCAAGCATGCAGCTGCTTGGCTGTGGAAACCAAATACCTGACGCTATTATTGAATGAGTTTTCATCCTGATATTTCCAAAGGCAGCTTGGAACTTGTAGTCAGTGCTGCAATCGAAGACAGATGAGTTTTACATAGGATGTGCTTCAGCACAGGACTAGTCTGTCAGCTTGCGTTACTTAATGCTTTGTAATCCAGCATTTTGCTGCCTCTAGACATTTCTGTCTGACAATAAATGTACTTACAGTTCACCTGGGAAGCTCTAGCAGGACTTGAATTTGACAAATAGACTTGTTAGAAAAGTTGGATCGTATGTCAGGACGAAGCTGAATGTCATTATGGGTCTGTATTTTGATCCATTCTTCAGCTAATATACGGTCAGATAATTTTGGCGATGTAATGTTTGTTATCTTCCTGGATCTTGATGACTGCATAGCAATATCTGTCTGCTTCTACCATATTATTTTGTGGTATATGTATCTTGTCTTTTGTGCTGAACTTTAGTTAGTTACTGTTATCGCGTTCAGGTTGGAGTTCAATCCATTGTGAAGAGTGTGATCAACTTTTGATAACAATTTCTATTAATAATCAACATATTAATTAGCATTGTTTTATTGAAATTCATTTTATGAAGCGATTTTTGGATACGTGATAGCTGCTGAGGGAACCAGGCTCTGAAGCTGACAAAGGAGTGATTATATTTCATACGCCCCTGCAACGAATCTCTGCTTTTCCTCTGCAGGCAGGCAGTTCCATTTTCTTTTAAATGACAGTCATTTTGCTGCCTGTCCTCCAAGCTCAAAACTGCTACTTCCTATGATCCTGCTTATAAAGCCAGGTTTAAAATCAGACATGTTCCAAAATTAGAGAATTACTGCCCATTCAGACTGCAGAATCAGCTGCGAGAAATGAAACGTTTCTAATTGTCTCAGCGTCATCTTTGTTCTTTTCGTAAATGTTTACGTAAGGGACTTTTGCATTTTGTGAGCATAATTATGTGGGAAAGGGCAACTGCAAATCTTTTTCGCTTTAGTATTTCTTTTGAACAGTTTAGAGATGTGAACTCACTACCTTATTACAGAAACATGATACCTAGTGCAGTTGGCATGCAGACACCTGAAAATCACATCCATATGTGCTTGATAAACATCTCAGTCCAAAAACCATGTGCATTTTCTATGAAGTTGGCAGTAATGGCCTTCATTTCTGGGAAAGCTTTGAGTTTTTGGAACGTGACTGCAGGGATTAACTTCTATTCAGTGACAAGAGCATTAGTGAGATCTGATCCTGTTGAGTGATGAGGTTTGAATTGCAGTTGGGACTGCAGTTTATCCTAAAGGTACTAGATAGGGTTGAGGTCAGGGCTGCATTTGGGTCAGTCATGTTCTTCCATACCAAACACTTCCACCAAATATCTACTAAACTATTTCTTCCCCTCCAAACATTACAGTTTACATTATGCATTCAGGAGTCTCCTGGTATCTGTCAAACCCCAGTTTGCATGTCAAGGCTGTAAGATTGTGAAGTGTGAGTAGCCAATCCAGGGAACATATTTAAACTGCTTCAGAGTTCAATAGTTTCAGTTGTGCAGATCATAGGCTTGTGTGAAGCTGCACAGCCATGGAAAACAAATCCTTGGAGCCCCTGGCAATCAATTCCTGTGCTAACATTGCTTTCAAAATCAGTCCATCTTGCTTCCAGTTGCAACCAAGGACAGATCTGACAGGTTATAAATGTAATATACTGACCTGCCACAGTAAAAGTCACTGAGCTCCACTGAGAAACCCATTCTACTGCTAGTGTTTGTCTATCAATAGTGGTTAGGCGGCCACATACTTTTGGTCATTTGGTTTAAGCCTAATGATCTGGAAGGTAGTAACTATGAGAAGAACAGTCTTCAGTGGGATCATTTGTAAGCCGATTAAAGTTGCCACAGGTAATAGAATAGAAATTGTGGTGACAATATGAATTGATAATCCTCTTCACGGACACTGACCTCTATCCATAGCCAGGGCTTAAAGTGGCACCATTCCTTGGCCTCAAAAGTAGGCCTCATAGTAGAGATGAATTTTAAAGTTGAAATTGAGGATTGTAATTTTCAAGATCATTTACTGTAGGACTCAGTTCAGTGTTTTTTGGAAATCCAGACCGATTTACAGTATAAAAACAGGAATTAGCTACTTATAGTCCGATTGTAGCTGTAAAAACTGCGATAGCGTTTAATATGCAATTAGGTGCCAGCCCTGGGATCATCCATCTGCTATTGACAGGCTTAGCCTGGTTTATGTGTGCTTTGAGATATGAACAATAAAGAAGGGTAATGGCAGTAGATGAGTTATTGATTTCCTGAAAGCGACCTTGTCTTCCTAGGATCTTTGAATGCCTTTGATATATAAATGTTTGGCCCACTGAACTGATCATTCTCTGTACTTAAATTTTCTGTATTTGTGTCAGGGTGCTTCAAGTACCTTGAACAGGTCATTTTGAATCCATTAAAATATTCTCTGTATAATCATTCATTTTTTGTATATTCCTATTATATATGAATTATCATTTCATTTCAATTACAATAATCATGAACTGGAAATCCCATCCAAGCAAACCTGAGGCGACAGTGCCGAGGAAAAACTCCCTAAACTTTATGACCAAGACTCAAAAAGGGATCTATTTTAATTTTAAGACAGAGCCAACTAATGAATAAGTTTATAGTAGTTTAAATTAACAGACGCTACACAGACATAAACAGAGAAAACATATTTAAAAGTATAATGATTAATAATAACAATAGTGAAAATAGACAGAAAATATTGAGTACAATAACGTAAAACATTAGTGTAATTCTTCCCATTTAAACCTATTATAAGTAAAACGCTAAATGTGGCCTAATGTACTAAAGCTGAACTCTCTACTGCTGAAATGAAGAACATGTGATGCAAAGAGAAAGTAATCATTTTTACATTAAGCCTTTTACTTTTGGTTTTACTTCCCATTTGGTTTAAATGTGAAGAAAAAGCTTAATGTAAAAATGATTACTTTTCTTTTGAATCACAGGTTAGTCGTGTTACTAGTAGAGAGTACTTACACCAGTAGTCACTGTTTTACAGT
>JAJAGP010001648.1:0-58197 GCA_025084515.1 Ancistrus triradiatus | reverse complement strand
TCCAATTTTAAAATAAATTTTTTTTGTAGATATGGCTCGTTTATTTATTTCTCATTATAATTTAAGTCTGCCAGTATGCAAACAGAAAACATGCAAACTCCTCATAGACAAGTTTGGGCTGACGCTCAAATCCAGGTCTTTGGAGCTGTGAGGTGACATAGCTGACCTCCATTGGGTATTTCTTTAAATTTTTTATCCTTTTCAACCCACTTTTCTTGGTAAGGGTCATGGGGCTCTGGCATCCATCTCCAGAGAGCACATTTGTAAGCATACCATGGATCTATGAGAGCCTACCACAGGGCTGTGTAGATACTGATCCCCCGCTGGCCTTTCCTAACCTACACATAGCCAATCCTGCTTAAATGCAGTGGCCAGAAGGAACTGCCAAGACTCAAACCCAGGTCCCTGCAGAGGTGGGCTAGGGTTGTAGACCGCCGCACCACCCGAGGGCCTCAAAGTGATTGAGTGTTTTGCTTAAACAGGACATGACTGTTTCCATTGAAATGTCAAAAGCCCTGCTAAACTTCTAGGAAAGTCATTTTTTTCTAATAGGAAAAATTGCCCTGTGGTAACAAATTTCATTAAAAGAATCATTCATCCAAGAACCATTTAAAACCATGTTCTGGGGTTCATTGGCAGACTTTAAAAAAAGCTTTGTCCAAATCGACAAGCCAGTCGTGTAAAATTAGCTTCTTATAGAGGTCAGTCAGTCCTTTTCACACTGTAGTTTAGATTTGAATGGATATTAAGCCTTCCATCATAAGTCACTTCCACAATGGTTTGTATGCGTAGGCCTAATTGTTTGTTTGTAATCGTTAATTTGTAGTAGTAGGGCATGCACTGCTAATCAAGTGCGCTGTCGTAGGTGGGTGGAGGGCACAACAGGCAGGATGAGACATGTGAGGGACGAGCGTGATGAATGGGACAGGAAGATTGCCTGTCACACGGGCAAAATCTGCTGTTTTCATCACACAACAGCGTTCTCATACGCTAAGCCATGCGAGGAGTTTCTGCTGAATGCGTGGGACCCATCAAAACACCCCGGTGCCCACACGCACTGTGACAAAGCCTTCCAATTTGCGAAGAAGTTGTCAGGTTAGATTCTGTGCTGTTTGCCAGCACTTTATGCCAACTTTTTCATCTTCATCAAATGTGAAATTTTCTGATACACAAAATCAACAAGAATGGTTAATGTATTGTGTCAGTTTACAGTCAAAGATTAGGCTCCGCAAATAGCCACACCTAAATGGCGTACAGGTCTTCACGGTAGACCAAGTTCTTTTGTGTTCATTTGTCTCAGCAAGTGTACTTTTTCAGCGTTGTGTGAGGGACCACAAAAGAGACCTCTCGAAATGCCGAAGGGTCTGTTTTTCAGGAGACGCCTGTGTTACCTAATATCTGCATTCCTGTGTTGTCTTTCAGATGCTCTTCTGAAACAGCTTTTTCTTTGTAGAGTAAAACATTTGTGTTCTATCATCCTTACCCTTCCTGTAGTCTTGCCAAGGTTCATTATGTGCCTGTGTGTCCATTGAGGCTCCCATACCAGCTCTGAGATGCAAAGTGGGTTACGCTGAGAGGCTGCTTTGTGGGACGCTGTCATCTGCTGTAACCAAGCATTTACAGTTTAAGCACTGAACTAGATGAATGCACACTGAGCGTGTGCGAGCTGAATTTGTGTCATGTGACTGTCAGTACCAGTCACCTTTTGACGTGGATCTTAGAGTTAAAGTCTGGTGGTCAGGATTCGCCCTTGTATGCCATTAGGCATCCTTTTTGGCATTTTACATGACGTGTTTTACTTAGCTTACAAATGAGAGTACACCTGTACATGCTGTTATTTATAATTAAAGACAATTCAATTGACAGGCTCCATTGTAGAATCTCAGTAAGCCAAAAGTGAGTACACCTGAGTAGACCTTAAGCCCTTTCTGTTTCTGGTGCTAGTCAAAACGTGCTGTTAACACCAGAATGTTTGTGGGCTGTGTGTAATCCGACCAGATAGCTCAACTTTACAGAGATATAAAAGGGTACAAGAGCATCGATGAGCTACTAAACGTAAGTCGAAACACAGCTGCAGCTGTTCCTAGGCAGTATCGGCAGAGCTATACTACCAGTAACCACAGGCGCATGGCCGTCCTCAAAAGATGACAAAGTGCACAGGCTGCTATTTACATATTATTGCACTGAACAATAGATTTCAGTTTGCAGCTTAGCACAGACTTTATCTCCAGTAATTGGCCTCTTAGTGAGTGCATAGACAGTGCACTAAATATTACAGGAACTTAACCTCTAAGAAGAGGAACAAAACCATTGCTTACACATAGGCACAAAACTGCAAGATTAAGTTTTACAGGGACTGTGGTAGCCTAGTGGTTAAGGTACCGTTCAGAAGGTCCAGGGTTCAAATCCCACCTCTGCCAAGTTGCCACCGTTGGGTCCTTGAGCAAGACCCTTATCCTATAATTGCTTGGATTGTAAGATTGTATTAGTTGTAAGTCACTCTGGATAAGGGCGTCTGCTAAATGACATAAATGTAAATGTTTCCCAAAGCAAATAAGAAGAAGCCTGAAGAACACGCTCTTAAACTCCATGATACGTACTGTGAAATTGTACATTATGCCATCTAAACGTTGTTTGAACTACATATCCTATACAGTATTTAGCAGTGCTATATAGGATACCATAGTGTACCGGTATTGACTAAATAGCCAAGGTCCTGCAGTGTTTTCCATACATGGATTTATTTAATACAGTGGAACCTCGGAATTTGAAAGCCTCTTCACACTTTGTTATCATGGAATGGTCCGTTTGAATTTTTTACCATCAAAAAATTTTTACCATCAAAAAAACTTCAAAGATGGGCACCCTTAATTGAACACTCAATGGTGCGATCTTCCAAAGACAATACACGTAATCCAGTCAGTCGCAATAAAACCCAAAAAGAAGAAGGACAACAAGGGAGAGATCATATGCATATTTTGTATATTATATTATATTATTTTATTATTATATTATTTATATGTATATTATATCTTTCTACGGGTGCAATTTCAGGCAGTGGCTGTAAAGTTTCACTCTATTTTCACTCATTTCATGTCTCAATACTTCCATTATTTCATGTATTGATTTATTATTATTATATTAGACCCCTTTGCTTTATTCGTGCTTTTAGTCATTAATTACTTACAAATATATGCATAAAAAATCATTTGGGGGTCGGCAAAGGATTAATTAAGCAATTTACGTTGCTTCCTATGGGGAAATTTGATTCCGACTTTGAACAAATCAGACTTCGAACGGCCTTATGGAACCAATTAAGTTTGAATTCCGAGGTTCCACTGTATTATCACTGACCTCCACATAGTGATTTTCTATTTTTACCATTAAATATCAGCCCTCTCTCTCTTGTTCGCTCTCTTTCTTTCTCACACACACACACTCGCACGTTTAAAGAATGAGAAACTGTCTTTTATGTGACAGCGCAACGTACTTCCTGACGTATTTACGACGTGAGCAGATATTTCAGAAGGAAACTGAGAAGTGTGCAGAAACTATGAGAGGCTGTGAAAACCGGATGCGTTTAACTCTGAAGGTTTTTCGGGAGAAGCCTGTGTTATCTAATATCTGCATTCCTGTGCTCTTCTGAAACAGTTTTTTCTCGGAGTCGAGTCAAACATTTGTGTTCTATCATCCTTACCCTTCCTTTAGTCTTGCCAAGGTTCATTATGTGCCTGTGTGTCCACTGAGGCTCCCATTTCAGCTCTGAGATGCAAAGTGGGTTACACTGTTAGGCTGATTTGTGGGACGCTGTCATCTGCTGTAACCAAGCATTTACAGTTTAAGCACTGAACTAGATGAATGCACACTGAGCGTGTGCGAGCTGAATTTCTGTCAGTACCAGTACCGTTGACGTGGACCTTGGAGCTAAAGTCCAGTGGTCAGGGATCACCTCCTGTCAGAGACCCCTTAAGGTGTGCTGTGGACTGTGTGTGGATTGCAGGACTGTTGTTTATGTCCCAGAGCGGTGCATCTGAGGATGGGATGACTTGACAGCAGTACTGCGTGTTTACAAGTATCTTGGCTATGTCCATACCATTACACTACAGTATCCTAATAGCATTGCTAAGTACAGTATAATGCAGTTTCACAGAATGTTATATATGCGACTAGCTTCGATATAATCTTTAGTGTTGACTTAACCTTGTGTCTGTCATTGAATGGCCATTGATGCTGAAGAGCAGCGTTAAATAAACTAAACAAACAAACAAAAAAAGCCTTGCTACTACAAAGTCAACTAAAGCTGCACATCATCAAAGAAACAGTTTGCCAAAATCTGGTGCCTTGTGCTCAGATGCATTGGGTAACAAGTATAATTTAAAGGATATACGATGTACATCTACCATTAATAACCAGAACTATTCCCTTGATGCACGTTTGGTTTTCCTTGCATGCAAGTTTGGAAAAGGCTTTCCAGAGACTAAAGTGATTTTCTTAACAGCCGTCCATTCTGCTTTCCAAAACCCAGCCCTGATGAAGAGCTTGGCTGCAGTTCCTCTGGCTGTCCTTTCAAGATTATGTAACACACGTGAATGTGTGTGTTGGTAAAACTTCAAAGATATGATTTTGTACTACGTAGCATGAATAGCGTAATCAGTCAGTGAAATGTACAGTAACGTGGTTAACAGAGTGAAGCTTTGAGTTTAAACCACATCACACATAGCAATAGGGCAAACCCACAAGAGGAAGCTCGCGTCTGATTTCATCATCATGCCCAACAGCCAGCGCTCTAGACAAGAATGGCAGTTCCACTTCTGTTCCATAAACACTGCCTTTGTTATTTTAAAGGACACGGACGTGAAATTTATTTAAACTCCACACAGCACCTCAGCCTTGCTTCAGAGCAGAGCACCAGCTGTTGTTGTACACTCTCAGATGTTGTTGCTGCATGGTCTGTTTATAAAGGTCACCAAGCATGGTGTTAGTGAACTCACTGAAGCTGACTGATTCGTGTCATTAGTCATACAGTCATTAAGCTGCCAAATTCCGTGCCGGTGGAGCAGAAAAAACAGCAATCTCAGCCTGCAAAAGGGAGACTTGGACTTGAGATGATCATGGACCACGGTGACCCTTAATAGGATCTAATCATTTGAGCATGAAGAGCTGCTCCTGAGGCTTTTTGCTTCATGTGCAGATGGAACAAGGACTGATGGGAATAAAAGCAATGTTTATAATAAGACAATCATCAGAAGAGGATATGATGATAAACACTGTCTTTTGTAGCACTGACAGTGCTGATTTGTAGGTTCTGAATGTAGAACAATGAACAATGATCCCACGCGAATGTACACTTTCTATTCATTTACCCAAATGTGAGAAATAGCCATGATTGTTTCTGTGAATGTGTTGAAGTCCAGTCCAATAACAGCAAAGTCATTATGAGATAAGTCTGTTCATTCAGCCACAATCTTGGTAACGCCACTGGGCAGTTATTTCCAGCCATACAAGACCAGACTCCCATCTGTTTGAATGGGAAGAGGCCTATATATCGGAAACTGAAAGAGAAATTAACATTAAAATTGCATATATAGAATCGCTGGTATAATCTGACAAAAATGATATAACTTACTTGCGTTGTTGAGTTTAAATAACACCGAAAAATATGATTTTTTAAAAGTTTATTCTGGCTACTGCGCATGCGCATCCCGCCACTACAAAGGGGCCAAGACTTGCCGACCCTTCCTCTCCGACACATTTACTAATATGCCAATTGGTTCTGGCTTCTGTACTACAGTCCCATTCATATTTCAACCAGTGACCAGTCTCCTCCTTATATAATGTCTCTGATAACAGACAGGGGCTGTACATCATCTGGCGTTACAAGTTTATAGTAGGATTAAAGTGCAAACCCACTGACAGTCTTGGCAGCTTAGCGGGATGGAATTTCATTACTGGCAAGACATTTGTCACATTTTAAGCTTGGCAAGGGCGAGGGGCGAGGTTGGTGGCTTTTCGAGGTAAAGTACATGAAAGGAGTCTGTCCTGCCATCACAAGTTTTGCAGTATTCAGTGTTTTTATAACCACACCCCCTTCATGTTCTGACTGGTTGCCTCACAGAACCAATGGTGTTTAATACTGCCTTCAGAAGATATTTGAATAAATAAAACTCCACCCTGCTATGTATATCCCACTTATTATTGGGTTTGGCCGGTTTAGCTTCACCCATTCCTCACAGGTTCTTACAGTTGAGCAACAGCCAGCCAAAATCGGCAGTAAAATGGGTTGTATTGAAGAGCTTCGTGACTTTTACTTGATTATGTCATAAAATGACACTTTTCCAGGAGTGTGGATCGGTGCATTTATTCCCGGGAATCTGCTAATTGGTGTTATTGTAAAGTGGAAATGTCTAGAAGCAGTAATAGCTCAGCACTGGTGCTTGTCGAAATGGACTGCCTAATGCAAAAGAGGTCTTCCCTTAATTTCAGCACTCAATACTAGTGGTCGACTGATATGGGATTTTTATGGCCCGATGCTGATGCTGGTATTTATTGACTGATGTTTGATATATATAATGCCGATATCACATTTCTTTCCCCGACAATCGTAACACTAATAATAATAAATGAGACACAAAATTGCTGAACTTAAATGAATATTTTATGATATAAATTCACTGTCTCTTTTTTTTAATAAATAAAGATATATGAAATGTTTTATTGCACTTAACAATTAACAACATTACCAGATAACAGCATCTTTTAGTTTTAATCCCAGTTCCTGTTAAGAACAGGACTGTGGTAGCCTAGCGGTTAAGATACTGGACTATGGACCAAAAGGTCCAGGGTTCAAATCCCACCTCTGCCAAGCTGCCACTGTTGGGTCCTTGAGCAAGACCCTTAACCCACAATTGCTTGGATTGTAAGACTGTACCAATTGTAAGTCGCTCTGGATAAGGGTGTCTGCTAAATGCTGTAAATGTAAACAGCAAGTTGTAATACTTGAAACAAAGTTTTCATCTTTTCTTAAATTGCTCCACTCTCCCTGAATGTTCTCTCAGCATCTCTTTGTTTTTATTCACTCAGTAGTCCCAGTTTATGAGCTGCAAAAATATAATACAGGAACCAATTTCAGTTTCTCTGCATTTTCTGTTTGAATATCGAGTGATAAATCACATATTGTACAAAGTTCTGGCTAACTCAGCCTGCCCAGATGAAAAGTTCCATCTCTAAAGTTTGGTGGATGAGAAATAATATATGAGAGATGTTGTCGATGGTTTATATAAATATAAGGACATTCTAGGAAATGTGTGCTTTCAACGTTGCAATCATTGATTGCAAGGTCTCATCATCCATTACCAGTGCTTGACCTCGCCAATGGCTGAATGGAAGTGAATCCCTGCAGTGGGGTTTCCAAAATTTGGTGTAAAACAATTTCAGCATAATTTAGTCTTGTATGATAGCAGAGGGGAACAATTCCAACTTAATGCCCATTCTTTTGGATTGGGCACATATGGGTGTGATGTTTGTGTATACACTTACTTTTGCAGTAGCACCAGTCCATCGCAGCATTCCATAATTGCACCACCCAGCCTTCATGTTGCAAGCCCAACAGAAGATTCGAACCTAGGGCTCTTATCTCTGAATCACAGGAGATGCTACTTGTATAGTGTACCTAGATAACCTTCAATGGTATGCAGCTTGACATAATACACACTATTTTTGAACTCATATGATAGACTTAGGAGAAAAGTGTCTTTCTGTTTGTTACTGCAAGAACGAGTTTATGTCAGCATGCACAGACTTGTGTTATACATGCACCTGCTAATCTTAGATCGCTTGGATGTAACTGAACAGTCCTCATACAGTGTTTCTGCTTGTTTAGTATTAAAGGCTGTATTACATGTAATATTAGATTAAAGTAAAAGTCTGTTCAGATCCTGAAATCTGATCCAGGTTGAACATCTTTCAGCTCATCTCAGGAGGCTTAGTAAACCCAAGGGACTGACACTTGATCTTGATAAATATAGACCTGGATAGATATTCCATAGATGGCAATTGCTTTTTTTAACATTTAGCATCTTTAGTATCTTTCCTTGAGTATGTAAGATAATATAGAAAATAGAGCCCTTTATACAAGACTGGGAATGATAAGTGCTATACATTGGTACACAATAATGGTAATAAATGTTGTTAAGTGCAATAAAATTATTTATTTATTTTTTATTTATAAAAAGACAGAACACAAACAGAGGTAGTGAATTTATAGCTTAAATAAACGTTAAACATTGAATTTCAGCAATTTTGTGTCTCATTTATTATTATTACTTTTATGACTTGCTGTCTAAATGTTGGCAGCGACATCGGCCATTAAAAAAAGCCATACTGGTCGGCCACTAGTATCAACCCTATCTAATTTATAATAAACTTTAAACTTATGAGTATGTTAGATTTAATAGAAGCAGGTAAGGCTGCACATCCCTTAATGAGAGGCTGTTAAAAATAATTGCTATAATTTGACAGCCATAATATAAAAAATGTCAGGCATGATGAGCTACAGTGATTTTCACACATTTCATGTAGTTCTCCCACTGCCCATCTATCTTATAGCAAACTTTAAACTATTATATTATAACAGATACATTAACCGTGGTAAGAGATTTCTTGTACCATTTGTTGTAAGGTTGGACCATATTTAAAGAAAATATAATACAATTATTTCAATATTTTGCTGTCAGTGTCACTGCAGTGCTGAGAACAATCCACTGCCCAAATAGGACCTGATCTGTCCTGGCTCTGTGGGGGTCCTGACCATTAGAAAACAGAGTATGTAGAGAACAGATGGACCACAGTCTGTAATTGTAGAACTACAAAGTGCTTCTATACAGTGGTAAATGGACAGTGAGTGTAGATGTATGGAGGTGTACCTAATAAAGTGATCAGGGAGCATATATTTCCGATAAGCTCTTGTTAGCTTTCTAAATTGTAGACGAGTTTGTTTACGGCACATCGCTTGTAAATTGAAGCCCATTTCACAAGCTGTTCAAATTGACCTTGACCTTGTCTTTCTGTCATCTGTTTGCCTTTCTAAAACCGCCCATCATCCGTTATTAGAGTCAAAAATCTGTTAAGAATCTCAGGTTACATCGTCCAGCTCTGAATTGCAGTGTATTCCTTCCGCTGAGGCTGTTTCAGAAGCTGTGCTTTTAGCAGCGTGTCGCAAAGCTTCTCAAAGCTTTTGTACCTTGAGGACTTATTCAAATTAGAATGTGCCTCGGGGCTTTAAGGCAGACAGCAGGGGGAACAGGTCAGTCTCAAGTGTATGAATATTCAGAGAAAGCCATTTGGCTACTTCTTTGTCTCCTGAAAGCGCGGTACTGGTATTTCTCATCTTTGGTTAGGCACGTCATCACATCTGTGCTCCTTGCAGAGAACGTGAAGTAATAATAAAAACAAACAGATAGCATTACCCTGTGTTGCATGCTAGACAAAATAATGCCCAATGTCTCATCCACAAATTCACACCAACACGTTCCATCGTTTTGTGCAAGTCAAAAGTGTCAGGAAAATCAAGGATCGTTCTTGCGGTGTATGGTGGTTGAACCGGTTTGCTGCTTTTTCACTAGATGTATCAATCTTGTGTTTGCACGTTAAGCCAACAACTGTTGTTTGAACAGTGTTCGTTCTGTAAATCCAGACCAGTTTTATATAACTGATTTGGCAATGTTGCCAAATAAATGCAAAATGAACTTTAAGGACTCGTCAACTCTAATTTTTTTAGTTGTGTGATTGTCGAAGTTTGAATGCGAGCTGGATCTGGTTGTAGGAGTGTGCTATAGGCATCGTCTACAATAGTAATAATTGTTGTTTTAACGATGTGCGAGCTGACATTATCGATTATGTCACTCACTTTGCAAAAAAACCCAGTCAAAATACGCCTTAAGAGTTCATATATTCTCTGCTTCGTATAGCCAGGTAGGACAAATGACTGCGCATGCGCACCGAGCGCATGCAGCGTGCCAGCGCCAAAACTGAAGCCACCGATCCACCTAAAACATGACTGAAGCAAGAAATGAGTGTACAAACTGCTCCAGCCTCAAAGTCTACATCGCAAGACCTAATCCTCACTCGCGTGGAGGTGGTTTGGTTTTGTAAAGACGGATGTTGCTCAAAAGACGGCAATGTCCAAACTGTCGGAAATCGGTTGCCATTAAAGGCAGCTCGACAACGAACTTATTTCAACATCTGCAAACTGTGCCATGAACCGCCATAAAAACAATAAAAATAGTCATAACACATTAAACAAATAACAGCTAACATATTTCAGCACTGGTCGGTGTTCCTGTTGAAAGAACAAAACAGTTGCTCTTTATCCAAATACTTGCTACTATATTTTATAGAGGGTGTGGTGATTGTCTACATCAAGTTATTACGTGATCCATTCTGAGTACTGTTATTCTCTGTGGAGTAGCTGTCTGAATGACCACAATGCACAATTCTTACATACACAGTAATAAAAGTGACATTTCCTTGGCATCGGATTTGTACAGCCAACTGACTTTGGATGGAGTTTGGATGGGAATGGAGATGGTATGCAGGATTTACTAGACTTACAGAAGGGAAAAAGCAATCAGTGCAATGTGACCTAGGCTGACCATGATGTTACAGCTGAGTTGGCCAATTTCAGATGGTCTGATCTTTCCTTATGCAATTAAATTTCAGAAGTTGATCAAAATTCAAGGTACTAGAAATCTAATTGCGAACCTCCCTATGGAAGGGACCTATATACGCTGAGTGCTTACTGCTCTACTCTGTTAAAGCATTAAAGGGAAACAGAAGAGGACTCTGTACTGTAGCTGGTATGTTTCTAAAGACTGAACCCTGTGTGTGGTGGCTTTCTTCATTCCTCCGTATGGTTGGCCCACTGCCTATGGGTGTGTTTGCATTTGAGAGAGTGTGTAATGTAAAAATAATGCTTTAAAGCCTGGAGGTCTGAATGAGAAAGCAAGGACAAGCCTAATGTGGTGCCTTCCTTTCATAGCACACTGCTAATCCAGTGATTTCACTGTTTTTCTTACAGTCAAACCCCGACTGATGCTCCTAAACCCTCCTGTAGGCTATAATAAGGCTAGTAGTGTTTGTGTGTGTTGATGTGTTTCTCAGTAACAGCTGGTTCACTGTAGATTTGTGGTGCTTTGTGATAAAGCACATCGATGTCATTATGGATGGGGGAAATTGGCACTGTACTAGATCCTTCTAAGCTTTAAAAAGTGGAGAGAAATTCTATATTACCAAAAGTGTGCGGACACCTGACATTATGTCTAAAACCGTCAGAGTAAATATGCAGCTGGTCTCGCTTTGGTGCTAGATCCACAAGTGAGATTGGGTAATAATGAGAGATGAGGTCATCCTAAAGGTGTAGGATGGGGTTGAGGTGCAGGCAAGTCAAATTCTCTTGCATAATACCCTGCAAACTCATTCTTTATGGACTTTGCTTTGTGTAGAAGTGTCCCAAATTGTGCCACAAAGTTTGCACATCACAGATCAAGCCTTGTTGGGTCTCGGTTGGGTACTGAAACTGTTCCAAAAAGTTCCCTTTATCGGTTTCTACTAACGCATTTTAGCCTGTAAGCAGGCACCTATCTACCAGTATTGTTGAGTCATGTACTCACATACGTCATCATGTAAATTTCTTTTGATATGCTTTGCTAGAGCATTAGTGGAAGATCGACCTCTGGAAGCTCTCAAAAGTTTGGCTCCACACTGAGAGAAAACAGAAAGGCTAAATGCAATATATGTGGAAAGATGATCTATTGTAAAGGAGGTTGCACCTCCAACATGGCAAAACATCTAAAGCACCATCATGATACTGAGCTCCAGCAGTGTACCGTGTTCGACCGATTCCTGGCTCCTAGCCCAAATGCTCCATTAGCCGAGAGAGTCTAAAACGCTTAACGTGAACAAAGCTGGATGGGGCTTAATGTCCTAAAACAATGACTTAAGAAAACCAAATTCTCTCAGTTATAACTGGTCATAAGTAATCTGTACTGCTGAAGTGACAAATCTGTGATTCAAAGGGAAGTAATAATTTTTACCTTAACCTTTTTTCTTTACAATTAAACTTAAAAATTACTTATGACCAGTAGTAACTGACAGGGGTGGGTATTGGAAAGGCCTTCACGATGCGATACACACTATGATACATGGGTCATGATACGATTATGTCACGATACATTGCGATACGATGCATATTGCGATATATTGCGATATATTCCACATAGTTCACTGAAAACATAAAAACAGCTGAAATGCAAGTGTACAATCTGAGTCGTCTTAATACATCACGTCACATTGATAATTCGTTACACAAATTGAGTCAAAACACTTTACAGAAGCAGAGATTGTAGTTTACACCCCATTTAAAATGTTTTTTCTCGCTTCAAAAAAATCGATAATTTGAGCTGAAAATTGATGTAGTATATCACAAATATAAATATTGCGATATGTTGCTGTATCGATTTTTTAGCACAGCCCTAGTGACAGGTTTGGTATTCCTAGGTTACTGCTTTGGTACATTAAGCCACAATAAGCTTTTTACCTATACAGTAATAGGATTAAATGGGGAAAAAAGAGCTTGATGTAAAAATAATTACTGCGTTGTTTAACATTCTACATTAGCGAAGTGAGATTTGAGTTGTGTTATGAATTGATGCCAATGGGTTCCAATCTGACCTTCAGGCTGTTTGCTTGGTGAGGACTTTAGCCATTGCAATCCATCACCATTCTGTCCATGTCCAAAGTTACCAGTTCCTTCCCAGAGAAGTGTTGAGTTTTAGTTCTGTCTGATCCAGAGTTATGGCCAGGGGCCTTTCGAGTCTCAGAGTTTCTTGGGTCAGTGGGTTGGGTGTGTGGTGCAAAAACAGACTAGGGGTGCCCCTGGCAGTTAGAAACACTTAATTCTCTAGAATGTTGCTGTACTCTGTCATTTCCTTCACTACAACCAAGTGTTGCATCATAAATCATCAAAAACAACCTCCTCCATTAACACTGTGCATGCTGGTAGATAGTGTTCTCATGGCTTCTGGCGAGCCCTGATTCATCCGTCATATTGCCAGAGGGTGAAGCGGGCTTTTTCTGTCAGAGTGTAGCATTAGTGTGCTCTACAGCATTCCGGTAAGTGATTGGCACCATGCATGGTGATCTTAAGCTTGTGTGCTGCTGGGCGGCCATGGAAACCCAATCCATGAATGATTCTTACGCTGATATTCCTTCCAGATGCAGTTTGGAACTCTGTAATGAGTGTTAGAACCAAGGACAGATTCTTTTCACAGGATACACATTGCAGCATTTTGACATCCCACTTCATGGATGAGCAGTTTTTGGCCCTAGACGTTTCCACTTGAATGACTGGGGTGGAAATTTGACAAACCGCAAAGGTGGCATTCTCTGACAGTGCCACATTGAATGCCCCTTAGCTGTTCAGTATGACTCATTCTACTGCCATTGTTTGTCTGCGGAGATGGCGTACCTGCCACGATTTATAATGTGTGGGCCTGAAAGTCCACGAATGGTGACCGTATACTTTTGGTCACTCCAGTGAACTATATAATGACCTCATCACAGCAGATAACCCTGACCCACTATATGAGAGGACTGCTTAAAGAGGCCTTTCTTCACATTAGACACCTTTTCTGTCAGAGGTCTTCATCAGACGCCGGTCCCATCAGTCATCGGCTACATCTGCAGCCCACGCTAGAGCTCTGATAACATCAAGAGCTCCTCTGTTGAGTCAGAATGATGAATCCCACAAGTGCAGTTAGATAATTACAGCTCAATTTAGAGTTCAGCCTCTCGCAAATTGCCGCTCTAGGAAGAATGTGAAGAATAATGAGAGTGACTTCAAAAGAAAATAAGGGCCTCAAATATGAATGACTCTGAGCGGAGAAGGAGCCTCTTGGGAATGCGCTGCATAATCCGCTGGGCTTTATG
This sequence comes from Ancistrus triradiatus, assembly GCA_025084515.1. Taxonomy (NCBI): domain Eukaryota; kingdom Metazoa; phylum Chordata; class Actinopteri; order Siluriformes; family Loricariidae; genus Ancistrus; species Ancistrus triradiatus. The sequence continues at coordinate 44,214 of JAJAGP010001648.1, read as the reverse complement.
ATCCCTGTTGATCTTTAGATGGACGAGTGGCATATCCCATGTGCCCTACAACAGATTATCTGCCTGAAAAGAGAGAGTGTGTGAGGGTTGGTAGAGAGTCCTGCTGTGGAAGTGGATAGCTGTGCCAAGGCAGGGCAGAAAAAGGTTTTCCTGCATTTTTCCCCAGGTTTTGCCGTGAGTGCACCCTGGTAATATTGTTTATAAAATGGTACCGTGACTGATATGCTGAACTGATGGGCTAAATGAAATAGTCACCAACTGCTTCCCTGTGCCAGTTTGTTTTTAATGTGTGCATAATGTGTCCCGCTCCCCCGTTCCACCAGTTATTGGAATAATCTGTTTCAATCGAGCCGTGCAATGCATCCTCAAGTGCCAGGACGTGACCGAATACATAAACATCAATCAGAATGATTTACATTCCGTGTGCCAGTGATACACATACAGGGTTTATAAACCTGCAATGGAATGAGAAATCTGAATAGACCTGTTCTCAAGCGATTAGTGAGGAGCTCCTCTCGCAACTCGCTGCCTTCTTTATTGAAAGGAAGATTGTAGTATATGAATTGTCAAACGTGTGCTGCTGATATGAGGAGAATGTCAAAGATCAAGCACTCATTGATGTACATGAATAAAAGAAAAGGGGGTCTAAGAGCAGGATTGCATAGTAACAGAATACAGGTTGCCAAGGTTGCCATGTATATCATTTTCTCACAGAACTGGCCTACTTATGAACTGCTACTGCTTGTTTTTATTTTGTCACACATCGGATTAATTTAAATTCCTATTACAACTTGAACAGGCATTATAAGCGAGTTAGTCCACATCTTTCCTGTTCCCATTAATGAGGTTTGTGCATTATGAATGCATTAGGCTGTGCATCAATAAATTGATTCACTTATTCTCATAGCTATTCTTTGTTTATTAACATACTGTATATTAGAATACAAAAACCATTCCAGCGAATCCACTATTCTGGATAATGGCGTGATTAAAAACTGTCTGTCTCTTTGGCATATTAAAGTGCGCATTAAACAGGTCTTGGACTGGTAATTGGGCTATTATTTCAAGCTGACCTTTTTAAACCTTGCCTGCAAAGCTCATTGGCCTTTCGCAGCACACTCTGATGGAAAATAGTGACATGCAAATTGTTCCGTGCTTATTCTTACTTTTTGTGTAATGTTTAAATGTTTAAAAGTTTATCCATCTTAGTTTTCAATTGTTATATTTTGTAGTTACCAAAGTATCAGTAAATCAGAAAATGAAATGTAATCGTGTCGTGTATTATGATGCCACCTGCCCCAGTCATTACGAAACCTCACTCTGTGCTCCTGTGAAATTAAGTTCCGTTCCACTCACATTTATAATGTCACCGGTTACAGAAATAGTCATGTTTTTGTAACTTCATATTTTGGATTGCACTGCAGAAGCACTGGGTTTGTTGACGATACAAAATGTCTACAATAGACTTCGGCACAAAGCAGTTTTACAAACAGCCATGTCTAGACCCATAGTCTACAGCAACCTGTAGTATAGTGGTTACCAATCCTATTAACCGCTGGTCCCAAGCCCCGGCGACTTTTTTCAAGGCCCGATCTGTAAGTGTGGAAGGACGTGAAGGTGGCGGGAAGGTCAGTTTCACAGGTGTGGAAGGTTGTGGCTTGGATTACATTCCATATTTGCTAATCCTTTGTTAAATCCAGTGTCTGAATTAGAAAGCTGTTCAAAAAAGGGCTGGGCTGCTGCAGGAAATGTCCTCGTAGACTCCAGAGTTTTGGGGAATCAGGGAGCAGTTCACAAGGAGTCTGTCTACGCTGACTGAGATAAGAAGTGTGCAAAGTCCTGGGTTGACCTTCACATTGAACCCACCACCAGCACTTTCTTATCCGCTGGTGCCTAGTTGGCGGCAAAGGGTGCAAGGCAGGAACAACCCTAGATAGGTAGCCAATCCATTGTCGGGCACGCACAGTCACGGCACTTTATAGACAACCTAAAACATGTCTTTGGACTGTGGATGGAAACCAGAGTAAACCTCCGTGGACATGCAGGCTCCACGCAGAAAGGACTGCTCCACCTGGGATTTGCAGATGGCATTGATGGTGTACTGTATGGTAGTTGGTCAAGTACTAGGAAAATAGACCGATAGGACCACTAGCACGGTGGTTGGTTCACAGAGGGTATGTGTGGGACTGTGGTAGCCTAGTGGGTAAGGTACTGGGTTATCGACCGGAAGGTCTAGGGTTCAAATCCCACTTCTGCCATGCTTCCACTGTTGGATCCTAGAGCAAGGCCATTAACCCACAAGTTCTTGGATTGTAAGGTTATGGTAGAATAGCGGGTAAGGTACTGGGTTCTCAACTGGAAGGTCCAGGGTTCAAATCCCACTTCTGCCATGCTTCCACTGTTGGGTCCTTGAGCAAGGCCATTAACCCACAAGTCACCCTGGATAAGGGTGTCTGCTAAATAAATGTGAAGTAAGTTTGTTGTCGAGATGTTCTTACCAATATAGTTTGTCGGTCTTTTGACCTACATCCATCTTTTCAAAACCAAACCACCTCCATGTGAGGGGCCCAGAAGATCCAGAGTTCAAATCCCACCTTTGCCTTGCTGCCCTTAAGCAAGACCCTTAACCCACAATTGCTTGAACTGTAAGACTGCATCAAGTGTAATTCGATGACATAAATGTACATATAAGTACCTGGGTTCTCACCCCAGTTTGGGATTGTGAGGGTCGGGTGGTGCAGTTATGGAACAGGGTAGTCTAGTCTGTACACTGAATTCCAGGATAAGCTCCGTAACCCGTGACACTGACCAGAATAACCAGGGTTAAAATGGGATGCTTTGCTTTTTTGCTCGCCAATAATAAGATTAGGTAGCCTGCAATATGCAACCTAGCATGGAGATATGCCACACAAATGTTATTGGTGGTACCAAAAAGTCTAGTATTTGGCTCTACAGCGATGCAGATTTGACAGAAAAGTGCTATAATAGGCAGTAAACTGTAAGTAGATGTGTAAATGTGCACGGGTAGTGCAAGCAGCCACTTTGCAGTGGAATTTACAGCGCAGTTCAGATAAAGCTTTAAAACTTCTTACTCATTATGGTTTTCCTTCACAGATGCATCCCAATGCCAAACAACCCACAATCTGGAACCAATCCATGTCATAGTGTATGGAAACCTATAGCCTAGGCTATATCATGACTATATTAGCCTATGCCGATATACTAAAAAGGCAAGCTCCACCTCTGCTGGATGGCTGGGTGATGGTGATTTCCATTATCGCGCCATTGTATGTTGTTTCCTGAACTGTGGACGTTAAACTCAATATCGTGCCTCCACACCCAGCAGCATCAATAGCGCAGGCTGTCTTTACCTAGGTGTCAGAGAGAGGATGTTTTAGTGCATGACAGTCAGACTGCATAAAGACATTTACTTGTATGATTTTTCTCTGCAAATGGTATTACAGTGTGCAGAGGTATTATTCCTTTTTGTCCATTCATAAACGACTCAGCTGTATTCCCCTGTTACTGCAGCTGTTTACTCTGTAGTGAATCAGCCATGATTGACCACGACACCCCGCCAATAAAGGAAATGCTCTCCAATTGAATATTGAGTGGGACGCCTGGCGAGCTTTTTATAGAGAAAATAGGGAGGCATTTATAGAATATCCTGGCGTTTGAAAGGACATTGATTGAATGCTTATTTTGAAACATGAAAGGCACGTATTTCAAACTTACTGCCATTTATTCCCAGTGGGCCACCAGATCATCTTGGAAGCTGGTGAGGAATGTGGGATGAGGAGGGAGGAGTGGGATGTAGCTTTGAAAATGCGCAGTGTTGGGTTTCAGTATCTATGGGTGCTGCTCCGACATAAAATGCTGATGAAATGAAAAACAGCACTGACAGTGAATATGCAATCTTTAATTTCAATCTTATTAAACCAGAATCCACTCATGATGGAAGTGGCTGGTGCATTCTTTATAGTGGGTGGCTTTTTAGTAAGAAATTAAGACATTTTTTTCCTTCAGTTTGTTATGTTACAGGCCAGCTTTCTTGTTTGGTTTGTGTAGGCGACTGGCCCACAGAGTAGTATGTGTCAGAGTGCTTTAGTTTTGTATTAACTGTGTGGGAATGCTGAAGTTTTTTTTACCCCATATTCTCACCATCACAAGTGTGGGAGGGACAGGGTAATCATACGTTTTTAGAGAGACATGACAACAGAAATCCCTGAGAGTTTTTAATTTATCAGTAGGAGGAATTATCTGCTCATTAAATAAGGGTCTTGTCCTAGTCGGTCCTGACACTGATCTTGCATCTGGCCTCTGTTCCCTTAAACATGGCCAGTTGTGGCCATCTCTCAAAGCACTCCCATAAGAAATTGCTGGAACTTGAGTCTGGGTTTCTAAAGTAGTGGGTTTGCAAATTGCTGCTGTGGCAATCAAGTGCATAAAGGTCCTGTTTTATCCTGGTAAGGGTTACATTTGGGTCCGGAGCCTATCCAGTTTCTTGCCCCATAACACAGGGCCATCAACTGACTTGCAAGCCCAGAATGCTGTTTGAACCCATGTCTACAGGAGTTGTCTTTTACCTCTGAGATATAGGAGCTGTCAGCAGTAAACATACAGTAGTAATATGTACTTATAATGGTAACAATATTCGCTTTCGCAGTGGAGGAAGTGTTTCATAGTTCTTAGAACTGCGCCCCCTTTGTCATGTGTTTGCACTGCAAGAACTGGGGATTATTGTAGTTCTTAGAACGAAGTGTATAATAACAGATCTTTGCAGTTAAAATGGGGGAAGCACACAAATGGACCAACAGTGAGGTCCAGGATTTACTGAGCATCACAGTGTTCCTATTGGCAGTACGAATGCAAACCAGAAAAAGTTCTGCAACGAATGTAGTTCTTGGGGGAGCTCCTCAGGGGTAGGGAACTAGATCACTTCTCCTGGGATTGAACCTAGGGACTTCTTTGCTGTCAGTTGAGACTCCATCTACTCTTCACAAATTTTAAGTGGCTGGTCGCCGTTTAACTGGACGCCTATTTCAGACTTTTTTTTGGAGTGTGAATTTTCGAGGCAACCTAGCCCTCACCAGTTCGAAACCATTATCTGACCATCTGAGGCTTCAAAGGTCTGCTTGGATAGAAGTCTAAACCAGACCCATCCTATATAGACAAACTCAAAGATTCAGAAAACTGGCTACTGTCACATTAATAAATAGGAGACAGGAAGGTCATTGCGTCCACCCAAAGAGTAGGACCGCAAATACTGTCTTGGACTCCTGACCACAGATGGTTACAGCATTTTGAGGGACTGAACTTGATATTCTGATGATAGCCAAAGCTGTTGAGCCCATTGTTCCTTTCTGTCTTCGATTCAATCAGACAGCATGAAATTCATATTAAGCTTCTAAATATATACAAATTTCTGCACATCCAGCAACATGTAACAAATCTCTATTACTCAAACCAAGAAAGGGTTGTGGTTGTCCATTTTTGGAGACCTACAGTAATGTAGACAGAGCTGTGCCCCTCTCCCCCGACTCCCTCTTTGCTAATACAGGCTTCCTGACTATACATATGGTCTCCATCTGCTGTGGCCTGTGCGATATCAGTTTCAAGCGATGGTTGGCTTTGCAAGCATGTGTGATTCAACCCATTCAAAAACATACCCCTTAAGACTTTATACTACGTAAGACTTAATTTTGACCTGCTGGTTGATACTGAAGGGTGAAATGTAGCCTGGAAAAGACCACCATCACAGCACACCCCCTGTAGTGTCACTACATATCAGCTTACACACTGCCAAGAATCTATTCTCAAGTGAGGCTTTAGCTGTGCGTGGTGCCGATGACGTGGTTGAACCAGTATATTCCCTGAATAGAGGAGGTGCTGCTGCAGTTTAACCCGATACTGATGAAGCGCGACGTACAATGCTCTGTGTGATGACTTGGCACTGTATGAAAGCCTGAGAGGTGTTTTTTCCATCCACACTGGGATAGGGCAAGTGTGCTTGTGTGTGTAAAGTGAGCTTGGCTTCCCTTCCATTCAGAACTGTTTAAATATAAAATCTGGACCGCATTGAGGTCAGTGGCTGATCCGTACTCGGTTGGGAAAGGTTGGGAAAAGCCGTCTCGTTCAGCAGACTGACCCTGAACCATGGGAAAAGCACTAGGATGCCTTTCAGATCCCTTAGACCCTTAAGGGTCTTGTCTGAAACAACGTGTCTGAACCTGAAAGCCTAATAATATATCTGGCATTTTGCAGTCTTGTAAAAACCAGCCCCTCCTGTACTGGCATGCACAGTGTATAAATACTGCCCTTCTTATGTACTCAGGGTTTAACATTGTTGAGAGGGATACAGTCCATAGCAAGTCTGATATATACTTTATCTGACATGCTCTTCACCAATAAGTACATGAGTAAGTGCTTTGTTTTTACTTTTCTTTAAATCATTACTCACTAAATTACATTCGATTTTTCAAGACTTTATTATAAAATACGCTTTGACTTCATTATTTTGACCAACTGTAGGTTAATGTAAGTGTTTTAAACATTAACTTACTTATTATAGGCTCTGCTATGCTATCGTAGACACTCTACCAAACACTAGTTAAAGTCCTCGGTTCATGATACATTTAACTTATGATGGATTTGTCGGAACGTATCCTCATCGTAAATCAAGGAGCACCTGTACAATACAGCTCCATTAATGCATATAATGCCTGATACAGTGTGGATTTTCTGGGGGTCAGGAACGGATTATTTAAATTTACATTATTCTTTATGGGAAAAATTTGCTTCGTGCTCGTCGTTTTCGGTTCTTGACAAGTGTTCTAGAACGAATTAACAACAAGGTGCCACTGTATTTTCATCATGTATATAATGAAGGCTTTGATTACTATAGGGTTTACTTCGCCCCACAGAATTACACAATACAGTGATGTGAAAAAGTGTTTGCTCCTTCTTGATTTCCTATTGTTTTTTGCATGTTTGTCACACTTAAGTGTTTCGGAACATCTAACCATTTAAATATTAGTCAAAGACAACACAAGTAAACACAAAATGCAGTTTTTAAATGAAGGTGTTTATTATTAAAGGAGAAAAAAATCCAAACCTACATGGCCCTGTGTGAAAAAGTGATTGCCCCCCTTGTTAAAACATAACTGTGGTTTATCACAGAGTTCACTGTCTCTAGCCACACCCAGGCCTGATTCTTGCCACACCTGTTCTCAATCAGGACATCACTTAAATAGGACCTGCCTGACAAAGGGAAGTACACCAAAAGATCCTTAAAAGCTACACATCATGCCGATATGCAAAGAAATTCAGGAACAATTGAGAAAGAAGTAATTGAGATCTATCAGTCTGGAAAGGGTTATAAAGCCATTTCTAAAACTTTGGGACTCCAGTGAACCACAGTGAGAGCCATTATCCACAAATGGCGAAGACATGGAACAGTGGTGAACCTTCCCAGGAGTGGCCAGCCGACCAAAATTACCCTCAGAGCGCAGCGACAACTCATTCAAGAAGTCACAAAAGACCCCACAACAACATCCAAAAAACTGCAGGCCTCACTTGCCTCAGTTAAGGTCAGTGTTCGTGCCTCCACCATAAGAAAGAGACTGGGCAAAAATGGCCTGCATGGCAGAGTTCCAAGACGAAAACCACTGCTGAGCAAAAATAACATTACAGCTCGTTTCAGTTTTTCCAGAACACATCTTGATGATCCCCAAGACGTTTGGGTAAGCATTCTGTGGACTGACGAGACAAAAAGTTGAACTCTTTGGAAGGTGTGTGTCCCATTACATCTGGTGTAAAAGTAACACACAGCATTTCAGAAAAAGAACATTATAGCAACAGTAAGATATGGTGGTGGTAGTGGTGATGGTCTGGGGGCTGTTTGGCTGCTTCAGGGGACCTGGAAGGCTTGCTGTGATAAATGGAACTATGATTCTGGCTGGTCCCTACCAAAAAATCCTGAAAGGAGAATGTCCAGCCATCTGTTCGTGACCTCTCAAGCTGAAACTGAACTTGGGTTCTGCAGCAGGACACTGATCCAAAAAACACCAGCAAGTCCACCTCTGAATGGCTGAAGAAAAACAAGAAAAACAAAATGAAGACTTTGGAGTGGGCTAGTCAAACCTCCTGACCTGAATCCTATTGAGATGCTGTGGCATGGACCTTAAAAAGGCCGTTCATGCTTTGAAAACCCTCCAATGTGGCTGAATTACAACACTTCTCTTCTCCAAAGATAAAGTGGCCAAAATTCCTCCACACAACGCTGTTAAAGTAAACGCGTTGGACTCACTGAGATGTTATCACAAACGTCTTGGTTTGCAGTTGTTGCTGCTAAGGGTGGCCCAACCAGTTTTATTAGGTTTAGGGGGCAATCCTTTTCCACATTAGGGCCATGTAGGTTGGATTTTTTTCTCCCTTAATAATAAACACCTTCCTTTAAAACTGCATTTGGTTTACTTGTGTTGTCTTTGACTAATAGTTTGATTTCGAAACACTTAAGTGCGACAAACATGCAAAAAAATAGGAAAACACTCAGGAAGGAGACAACCACTTTTTCAACACCACTGTATCTGAAGGAATCAGTGCAATGTACTTCTTACATCAGAACTTAAAACAGAGATAGTTTCGCCCCAGTAAGAATACCTCGAATCCAGTGTTTTAATCATTGCTCTAAAACCCCCCCCTCTCTTGACTGTTTGTTCACTGCATTTGTCCACTTTTTCTGCATTATGCAGTGCCTTGGGCTGCACTGCTTTAAGCGATGTCTGGGCCTTTGGCTTTCACTGTTTCACTGGTCTTCTAACTCTTTAACAGCATTTAATCTTGGCGACTGTAACTCTGTGTATTCCAACACAGGTTCTCTTTGCTGAGGTGATCTAGAAAGTTGTAGTCTTACCAACAAACTTTGCAATATATATCCTTTTGATCTGCATTCAGATTTTTAAAAATCAAAACACTTCCAAACTGCAGACACAGCTCCTTTCTGGGTGACAGTTCTTATTTTGCATCACATCTATCACTTTCTTTACTTCCCTGTTTTTCTGTTCTTTAATCTGAGCACTGTTTCGCTATGCTGCAGTATGGCGCTATATGAAAGAATCTTACTACTGGGAAAATTATAAGCTTCACTACCTGAAGTGAAGGCCATATGGTACATCCCAAGCAGCATAAAATGTATTAAATGGCATGTCCAAAAGAGCTCCCTGGCCTAAAATGTGTCCGCATTCACAAATTGCAGGGACTTATTTTGTGCAATACCAATAGACGAGGTGTGTGTAGGATGTGTGAAACCATTGTTAAACAAACACAGTGTTGAATAAAAACAGGATGGAAGAAAGAAGTCACAGAGCAATGCTGTCAAAGAACGTCCTGAGCAGCCAATTACACCAGTACCTTCCAAACTTTCGAAGCAGCAAGTGTTAAACACTGAATATGGCACCCATCCCCCGAATCCTGAATTTCCCAGCCAGTTTAAACATAATTATGGAGAAATTATGCTTGAAAATCTTTTTATGGAAGGCACCTACAGACTATAGAGTTGAACTCATCCACCCACGTTCCTCTGTATGTCTTTTACTAGCCAGTCACTGCAGAACTTGGTAACGATATCAGCTACTTTCTGTTTTGAAGGGGTTTCCTTTCCACACCACCTCTTCAAACTGAAAACTTATTCACCCTTCCAAGGCTTTATAAGCCTGTAACCAGTATGATAAATCAGACTTAAGCTGGCTCACACTTGTTTTTTTTTTTTTTCATGTCTTTGTGTAGGCTACGTTTAATAAGCCATAGAATTCAGTGGTTGATTGGCTAAACATATACACTGATTTATTAGCAGTTGTCAGCTGCGATTTGGTTTCCTGTAATTACTAACGACCTCGAGTGTTATTAGGCTATTTTTTGGGGCTGGTGTTTTGATAAGGTCTGTACCTGCCATTTTCGAAGAGTAGTTTGAGGTTAACCCAAAGGTTTATTTAAAAAGCAAATTGCAGCCCATTATTATTCCGTATCACCGCTACAAAAACAGAGTTTCCATGATAGGTGGGTTCCAGACCACAGTCCTGGCCAGAGCACTGCAGATCACTTGTGTGAGAACATGTAGGTGAGAGAATCCATCAGTGATCTGCAGGCATTTGGAATGGAGAATGGCACATGTATCGGCTCTTGCTCCATCACACTTCTTCCTCTGCCTTGGTTCAGCTTCAGTCTGCAGAAAGAATGGCATCATTTTTTAGACTACATCACTTTTGGTCTAGGAAAAAACCATGTAATGTCTTGTACTACTGTCAATGGACGTTAATCATCAGGTAGAATGTCATTGGACGGAAAAGCACCATGTAAAGAAGACAGTGTTGTCAGCTCTGCACTTTGCAGTCTCTCTAAAGTAGTGGAAAGCTTGATGAAACTGGGAAATCCAGCTAAACCGTGCAGGATGGAGCAATTACCTGTGTAACCATCTGGACTGTGTGGTGCAGTTCACACAAGTGACCCAGTGAGCAGCCTGGCACAGGCTGGTTCCTATTTCAACCATGTAGTTCAAGCTGTACTAGCTGTATTCTGTGACCTGTTTTTTTCTGCCAAGACTTCTCTAATACTGTTGTATTAGAGCTCAGACATGAGACCTTTCCCTAAACCTGAAACTTAAGGAATGGTGCCGTTCTGTCTGAGAAGGAGCCTGTGGTCTGAGGATGTCCTGGTGTATGACATGCACTGTTTTTGCCTGTAAGAGGAGCCACTTGAAGGATCTCCTCTAATAGTCACTCAAAACCCATGCGTTGTTGTCTTCAAATGGTTTAGAAGATTTAGAAGACAGATTTAAGTTGTAGTGGTCACTGCAATTTGTAGTTCTACAATTACAGACTGTAGTTTATCTGTTTCTCTACATACTTTGTTAGTCCCTTTACTCTGTTCTCTAATGGTCAGGACCCCCACAGGACCACCACAGATCGGGCACTGTTTGGGTGGTGGATCATTCTCAGCACTGCAGTGACACTGATGTGGTGGTGGTGTGTTAGTGGGTGTTGTGCTGGTATGAGTGAATCAGACACACTGTTCACGCACTGTACACTTTATTAGAAGCATTCACCTTATTGCTCCACCTTGTAGATGTAAAATCAGAGACAGCAGCTCATCTGTTATTGTAAAGTTTGTGTTAGTCATCCTCGAATCCTTTATCAGTGATCACTGGATGATGCCTACAGGATGCTAATGGCTGGACATTTTTGGCTGGTGGATATTTTCAGTCCAGGAGTGACACTGAGGTGGTTTAAAACTCCAGCAGCACTGCTGTGTCTGATCCACTCATGCCAGTGCAACACACACTAACACACCACCACCAAATCAGTGTCATTGCAGTGTTGAGAATGATCCACCGCCCAAACAGTACCTGATCTGTGGGGGTTCTGAGGGGGTCCTGACCATTATGCAGAGAAACAGATAGACTGCAGTCTGTTTCTCAACACTATACCTTATATATATAAGCTTTATCTGATACAAGTATTTTGATCAATATGTTGTGGGCTTACAAAACAAAGTGTTGAATGTCCAAGCTGTCAGGCGGTGTAACCTTATGTAGGCAGGTGTTACGTGATAGCAGTAGATCCTTTTCTTTCACTTTTTCACTGGCTCTGCCCAGTAAATATGGTGAAAAAAAATCTCCCAATGTGTTCATGATTGTTAGTTTTGGCAGCAGTGCCTTGTGAACCCATGAAACCCACAAACGTCATTTGCAAAATGTGGAGTTGAGCAGGCTGTCAAATAACAATCTAATAAAATATGTTTGACCAAGCTCCATTTCATCAATTTTATCATTATTGCTGGCTGGCTGTAAACAAAGTCTAATGATTTTGAAAAGTAGGCCAAAAGAAAATCAAAAAAGTACCGGGGTGCATGACCTCAGCCATCATCATAACTCTCTTTCTTGCTAAAGAGAGATTATTGCTCGGCAACTGCACGGACAATGCATCAAAGGTGTGCAGAACACGTGTTGTCTTTACAGCCTACTGTAATTACGAACCACTCACCACAGAAGGGAGAGAGAAAAGCTGTGTGCTGGTGTGGTGGGATGGGTGGGGGCGCTAAGCGTTTGTGAGAAATGCCAGCTGTACCACCCGCTGCTTTAAGTGTTTCAGGCTGCGCTGGAGCCTGGCACCCTCATTCGTCATGGAGAGCCATGCTGTGCTGGCTCACGACTCCTGGGGAGAAGAGCGAGGGGGTAAGTGCTCTCCCCTGTTCATCCTTATTTCAAGTTCCCACTATTTCACCTTTACCTTTCCCCATGGAGCTGATGCTTAATCACATCATACGTACTGTATCCCATCTAACATGTGGTACTTGTTACATTTTCTGTAATGGCAACTTTGATAAATCACAAAGAAGACTTTTGGCTCTCTTGTCAGGTAACCAATAAATAGCTAGTGACAGAATACATTACATGGATAAAAATATACAGACACCCAAACATCATATTGATCAGTGTTTCTGAGCACAGATCGTTCCAAAATCTGTGAAATTTTGGAACATGACTGCTGGGAAGACTGTTGACTAAAGACCTTTCTCCACGCAGTCCGATTTTTACGGATGAAAAAAACACGTCAAATTTTGGAAAAGAACACACGTATATTTATGCTGTCCTTAAGATGCCTGTCCTAATTTGTTGGGATGCGTTAAAATCAGGCTAACCAATCAGAGCTCGGTTGTCAGGCAGAACAGCTCATTCTGCTGGTAGCAGAGCACAAGAGCTTATAGGACAAACAACAGACTGACTATAAAAACATGGATATTAAAGAAAATATCTGGTGGAATATAACTGAAAGACTGGAGAATGATGGTGATAAACCTCACTGACTGTATGGAACCGTTTCCTTGTTTATCTAAGTGCATTCTAATCTGTTCATGCCCACAAAAACACAAACTACAGCTTCCCGCACTAAGCTCAAGTGTCTGTTTTGTTTAGTTGACGATGTGTAAAAGAAACGGGCAAAATCTCTGTGACACATTAAGAGAATGGAAATTAAAGAAAGCAAAAGCGGACAGGGAGTTTTCAGAGTGTTTAGGCAAAAAACGTGTGAAGATCCTCTATGTCAGAAATGAAGGTATGGTCAGGTCTCTGTACAGGCCAGTCAAGTTCTTCTACACCAAACCTAACAATCCATTTCCTTATGACCTCCATTGCGGATGGATTCAATGGCATGTTGAAGGGCTGTTTTGTCTTCCACAAACAAGCATGAAATTGGAAGCACCTCTTTCTCTGTAATGTCATTGTATTCTAGGGGTGGGCAATATGACGATATTTTATCATATCGTGATCAATTTTGTGATCGGGACAGACGATATGCTAGACTAATACTATAAAGAGTGTAATTAGCCCTGTTTAATTGGATAAAGTGCAGCACATTTTGAATAAAAATCACTCTACTAAGTATGGGATAACATTTGAATAGAAGTTTTTAAGGATTTTTTGCTACTTATGTATTTTGTCTGCAATCACATGTACTGTGATAAATATTGTGTATCGTGAAAAGGTCTTTAATTATCGTTATATAATATTTTTACCATATCGCCCACCCCTAGTATACCCTTTGCTGGAATTAAGTATACCCAATAAATATCCCCAATCCATTGCAGCACCTCCATCACGCTAATCCTAATCCATCAGTAAGTATCAGAAATCCAATGAATGCACATCAACGCTTCAGAGTAACTATGGTGGTTAATTTCAGTTGACGCTTTGCATTGTACATGGCGATGTTTGACTTGTGTGTTGCTGGTCTGCCAAGGGAACCCAGTTCATGATGCTCCTGGTATTGCTTCCACAAGTAGTTTAAAACTCAGTAGTAAGTGTTGCAGCAATAGTGAGTGTGGAAACAAGGGCAGAATATATTTACATGCACTGTCACAGTCTGTGAGCTTGATGTTTTGTCTTCTACACTTCATTTTGTGCTTGATTTTATGCACCTGTTAGCATTGAATAGCTGAGATAGCTACTCCAGTTGTTTGAAGGCATGTCCACATACCTTTGACTGAGGAGTGTACCCCGTATGATCACCATCCATTCCATTCCATTCCATTCCAGTCAGACATCCCAAGAGAAGCAGTACTTAGACAGCTCCCTGTGGAGTTAAATGAATACTGAACATTGTGCAATATCATAGAACTGATCCAGGCATCTTTTTTGCTTTTTTTAATGTACAGTATCAGCTCTAACCTTGTAGCACGTGTGCATTTCACTGCACGGATCCCACTGCATATCTTATTTTGCTGCACTCTCATCGGGGCCCTGGCGTATTTCCTTGATGGAGTACACATGTAAGGAAAGTCATGTTTCTGTGCAGTGAGGTGTGGTCATGCATTTCTAAACACCTGAAATCCCTCCCCTGCTGCAGGCAAGCAACCCACCCTGGCACTCCTGCCCCATTTCCATAGCAACCGAGGGCTAGTGCCACAAGGTGGAGTTTACGGCTCACCAAGGAAAAGATGCTGTCTGTAAACAAGGCATCTGTGACCTTGTGATTCACAGCAGACCTGCATTAATGCTGCATTAATAAAGAAGCATTAGTGCGATTATTTTAAGCTTTCTCACTGTCTGAGTGTGTGAGTCTGACCTTTCTCAACACGCCTCAAATTGTGAACTGAATAAAACAGTTAAACCAAAGGCTTCTTCTGGAGGAATAGAGGCATGTGTTTCAGACGCCAGTGTGGAGGGAATACAATTGAGGCAGATCCAGTTTTCTAATGACGCCGTCTAATTGAAATGCAGAAATGACTGATGGAAAAAAATAAGTGGAGTGTGTCATCTCAGAAAGTTACTTCATGTCCAGGCCAATGTCTGTATAATAAAGAGCATGTAATGTGCTAGCATGGAAAATGGGCAGAATTGGTGCAATTACAGTTTTCCTTTAAGTGGAAGGATTCAAAATGCAAGTAGATCCGGACTGTAATTTGAAGTTAAGTTAGGAATATGTCGAATAATAACTTGTTAATCTGTAATTACAGCTCACAAAAATAGAGCTGTGCCATATCAGCACATTTGCCTTTATAAACTCACCAGGATCGACAAATATTTCTAAACATGCTATTAAGAACATCTCATGTGGCCATATTATCACTTAATAGCAGTCTTGCTAGCTACCTGCTGTAAGTCACGTTAGCTTGCATGATTAATATGTTTATATGGACCCATTCTAACCAGCTTGAACTATAGGTAAGCATGGAACTGTACAAAAGATGTCAAATTGATGAAAAACAATTACATGTTGCCATTCTGACACACCTTTTGGGGTGCAGACCAACTGCTAGTAAAATAGTTTACTAGCTAATTGCTAGTAAACTAGCTTTCATTGGTCACAGGTCAAGTCAAATTGAAGGAACATATTCTCATTTAAAATATTATAATTGATCATTATATATAATTTCTAATAGTAGCTAAATGTGTCATATACAATTTGATTGGAATTGTATGTTACCATTAGCACAAAGCAATTAAACTGGCTAACTTGCTAAACAGAACATATGGATGTAGCATTCTTTAACTTTGAATACATTTAATATCAGATTATTGGCATGAAGCTGGTGCTGGGCAATATGGCCTTTAATCAGAATTGAACATTTTACCTTGATTACGATTAATTTTTTTTTTTTCCTTATAGTTCAATGACGGAAAAGCTTGTCTGTAAATAGGCTCAAATATTAAACCGGGTATTTTTTTCTAAGAGAGACTGATATCGTTCTGATTTAAAATAACTGAAGGGAAACACACAGATGTACTTATTTATGGTTATTTATTGAGTATTTTCAACTAGTCAAAATCGCCCTTCGTGATGAAGGCAGGACATAGGGCATGAATATGTATTTCTGTTTCTTGAATCCTCAGATTGGGTATTTGCTTGTGTGATTGACGAGCGGCTTTGTGGAGGCCACTTGTTGCTGGGGGCTTGTTGGTCTCTCTATTTCTCTTTGAGCCATTGCCTGTTCCATACTTGGTAAATTGGCTGTGCTACAAGTGTTGAAGCGACTGGTGGTATACCTTTGGCTTGTTTTTCCGCAGTGGTTACTCTGATTTTTTTGTTAAAAGCCAAAATGTCTCCCAAACATCAGACCACAGCATTTTTCGTTTGATACAAGCTGCTCGGAGTTTGAGTTGCCTTCACGTTGCTTCCATGTTTGCTGACTGGATGGCAGAATCACATGACCAACAAACCCGGTAGGATGCACATGCGTGGGGAAAAGTAATTAACAGAGTTTTTTAAAAGTATATTAAGTCAGTTAATGGTTCTGCAAGTCAGTTTTGATTCCTTTTCGATTAAATGCTCATCCCTATCTTTGAAAGATATGGAGATTAAGAGTTGTAAAGAATGACATCCACCTGAAACCTCAACTCCTCATCATACTCTATAAGTTTCTGGACACCCTGTGATTGACTAAAAAACAATTGTTAATCTCCTATATAATCGTACATCAAAGGGAGGTAAAAACAAAGTCGTTTAAGAGTAATAATTAAGTCAACTACCACTGGAGACAGACTCACACAGTTCTTAACTGTAACCCCTAGCACTCAGACACAACAATACCTCTTCAGTTCACCTCATCACAGAGAGCAGATGGAGAGCAGCAAGTCAAGTCGAATCAATGTTAGCATTACGGGAAGAACAGCTGGTAAACTTCTGAGGCTGTTACGGGTTCGCCCCAGGATGGCAAAAGGCGAACCCTAAAAGAAAAGGGTTTTAGGACCCAAATGCAGTTAGCTCCAGATGGTAGTAATGAACTGAAATAATAATAACTAAACACAAAAGAGGAAGTGCCAAAATAATGACCACTGTGCCAGCGATGGCACAGCGTGGAATCGAACTCTGATCGCAGGCGTCAGAGTCCGTTACTTTAACCACGGGTCTACCGAGAGGCTCACGTGACCTGTATGAAAAAGCGGAGGTTTAACCCGAACGGAAAAGCTCCGTGATGAATGGGTGATTTAAACACGATCGCCAGTAACGGTGCTTATCACAGAAAGTAAGAGTGAGGCGAACGTGTTTGAAATCGCTCTGAGGGGGAAAACAGGAGCGATCGCTTTCTCTCCCTATCTCTCACAGAGACTGCGTGTAAGTTAAACCGGCAGCTTGAGAGAGAGAGAGGAGAAAGCGATGACGCGCTGTGACGCAAAGCTCACGGGCACCCGCAGAGACGCGGCGTGTCATGGTACTGCACATGCGAGCGCGCAGCAGAGACAACGGCGTGCGCGACGCCGGCCACCATACCGGGCATGCGCAGCATGACCTGGACGCGAAAACATGGAACGGGGCTGAGAAGCAGCGAAGCGTCCCTTTTAAATACAATACGGAACGGGGCTGAGAAGCAGCGAGGCGTTCCCTTTAAATACAAAACATGGAACGGGGCTGAGGAGCAGCAAGGCGTTCCCTTTAAACACAGCGTGGGCGGTGGCAACGGCCTCCCGCACAAAGCACAAAGAAAAGAACTTTAAATAAAGAAGCGGGCTCGGCAAGGGGATAAGAGGGAGTGCTCCAGCTGCCGCAGCAGCGAGTCTAAAGCCCCGGAGGGCGCCGGCGAGCCATGATGCAGCATAGGGGACTCGAGGAGCGGTTCCTGACTCTACTCTACTGTCTACTTCCCTAGCGGTTACCATCCGGCTTCCTAGCCGTACTATTACTGATCCTCTTCGAAGAATCAGTTACCATTATCCCTAACAATACCGATCGCCGGTGAGCGGCCGCTGCAGCACGTCTGAGCCGTGTGAAGGCTCCGATGGGCGATGGTACCCCCATACGGTGGAATGGTGCGACACGACTGAACACAGGGAGACCTTAAGTACCTGAGTCAGTGGGTGTCGCCCATAAAGCAAACGAGCAGCTTAATGAGATCTGCAGGTGATAATACTAATGCAATCGCACAGCCTTCATCAAGCCTGTGCGATTGTGCTGACTGTCAGGGTCTCAACCTGAGGCAAAGGAAGCCAACGCTGCCCCCAGCGTCGGAAAGCCAGGTGAGTCCCCGTTACAGAGCTTTGTTGGTATGAAGATTTAAGCGCATCATGCCCAAAATGAGTACTTAATATCAATACAAATAACATAAGACTGCTGTTATTAATATGTAGACACATTCCTGCTGTACTGAAAACAAACTTCAAAAACATACATTTAATGGAAGTCATGCTGGCATAAACAACATGAAAGCATTGGTCCATCCATCCTGCCTCGTATCAATGGTTCAGGCTAATGGTGGTGTGATTGTGTGTGTTTGATATTTTATTGGCACACTTTGGGCAAGTTATGACCAACAGAGCAGCCTATCCTGTCTGAGTATTGTTGCTGACCATGTTCATGCCTTTATTACCACAGTGTACCATCTTCTGATGGCTACATCCAGCAGGATAACACACGGTGTTACGAGTCATCTCAAACTGGTGTCGTGATCATGACAATGAGTTCAGTGTAGCTTTGGCATGTGATAGAACTGGAGATCTCATCATGGATGTGCAGCTGCCAAATCTGCAGCAACTGATGGGACTGTGGTAGCCTAGCGGTTAAGGTACTGGACTATGGACCAAAAGGTCCAGGGTTCAAATCCCACCTCTGCCAAGCTGCCACTGTTGGGTCCTTGAGCAAGGTCCTTAACCCACAATTGCTTGGATTGTAAGACTGTACCAATTGTAAGTCGCTCTGGATAAGGGCATCTGCTAAATGCTGTAAATGTAAATGTAAGTTAATATGGAGCAAAATCTCTGAGGAGTGTTTCGAGCACCTTGTTGGATCTATGGCATAAAGGCAGTTCTGAAGGCAAAAGGGGGTCCAACTTGATACTACCAAGGTATACCTAATAAAGTTGCCTTTGAGTGTATTTTAAACGAGGATCCATGGAAATTCCATGGACGTCTTACTGAGTATGTTTTTGTCTCTAGCAATTAGCCATACAGTACAATTGCAGTAACTGGTGATTAAGATGCAAAATGCTGTAGTGTTCCATTATGTGCTTCAGGAACAGTGTACTTCTTGTGAAAGGTCACCTCTCATTGTATGAATGAGCTGATTTTTGCCTGTGCTGATTCGATCTAAATAGGGCTGCATTTATCAGAAGAGTATGACTTACGCACTCTTACCTTGTCATGCAGGTTTGAATGACATTCACTCACAATGGATAAAAGTTGGAGTGTCTTCTGTGTGACTAATAAAATGTGACCACAAGCCGTTCAGTGCCAGCACTGTGGTATGGAGGCCTCTGGAAAGCGCTCAGGCTTGGCCGCATTTCAGCATGGGCAGCTCCTCTTGGCTGCGCTGCAGTGCCATTATAACTTAAAACGTATTACCTGCTAGAAGACAAGCTTTTTCCCACTGAGTCAGCTTTTCCTTACAGTTCTAAATGTCTGTCTGTTTCACACAGGTATCCTGAGTCTACCGGACAGTTTCAACCTGCACAGAGACCAGCAGAGATCGGGAAAGGCTGGTGATGCCTACAGCCAGGCTGAGCTGCGCACCATAGAGCAGTGTCTGCTGGCTACACGTGTGGGAAGCATCGCTGAGCTCAGTGAGTACGAGCCCTGGTCTTCCTTACAGCTAAAGTTTAAAAAGCTCATTAATTTTTCAATCCATATCAGCTCCGTGTGGTGCTTATCAAAATGTGCTGCTGGTTGTTTATCCACTATAATGCACCAATCCAATGCTCCGGATCAGATCGGCACACAGATTAAATCTTATTAAACCTTATTAAACAAACTGGCTCTTCGCGTAAAAGCATCAAAAAAGCATCAAAAGTGCTTTTTTATAAACGGAAAGCTCATACATGTCATAATTATGAATGATCCCATTACAGGCAAACTTCTTTCTTTAAGGAAATTGAATTAGCAAGCATGAAATCTACCACGGCTGTTTCTGCAGTGCGCCAGAATAAGAGTAGAGTTACTCATCAGCTCATTTCATGTAGGCTAAAAAGTTATAGTTAAAGAAAATTAGAATGATGTGGTTAAATATGAAATGGAAAATAATGGTGCCTCAATTTTAACGTCAGCTAACAAGACAAACGTCTGCAATTTGGAGGCAAGTAGCCACGCAGCCCTGATGTATTCATTTAGCATGGCAGAGTGCAGGAGACTATCATACTGCATATCGCTTGCCTGTTGAAAATTTGAAATTCAAAATTCAGAGTACAGTTTCTGCATGAATGTGTATTTATGTGTTTTATCAGATTCACATCTTAAATCTGAAATAACTTAAACATATCATGGTGAAATGGGGACTACCTGTAAAGAATTTTCTTGAAAAAATGAGCGTGGATATTGTATCAGTATTCGTATTGGCTGAGATCAAGGTATCTGTATCGGATCGTAAAACTAAGATCAGTGCATCTCTAATGTTTATTTCACTACTCCTTGTGTGAAGCATAAACTATTGCAGAAATCTATTTCTATCAGCCCTGTGTAAAAGCGTGACCATGCTCATCATAGAGATGTGACTATCAGATATATTCTGTTATGTATTCACTAAGCCAGAGAGCTGGACCCTCACTGCTGTATTATTGATTTTGCTCCATAACTGACTGATTAGAGGTCCTAACATGCTTGGCTGTTGTGTTTCTGAATTGTATTTCTTGCTGAGGTGCCCAGGTGGCACAGAAGTGTAAAATACTAGTCCATCACCACAAGGATAAAGGTTTGAGTGCCTTCCAGCTTCACATTCAGACATGACATATCTGATGCACTGGAGGCAGGTCATGGGATCATTCAACCTTGTGAAGAACTGGCATCCTGTCCAGGGAATGTTTTGCCTGCACCCTGTGTTACTAGTCATATATATATAAACACTCAAGTCAATGCCAGTTTAGCGAAATCAATTAACCTATGACACGTCTTTGGACTGTGGGAGGAAACCAGAGTACCTCGAGTAAACCCACGCTGACACTAGTTCTATCCAGTTCCAAGCTCTTCAGCCTTATCCATGACCATTACACCAAGGAGGTGATGACAGTGAGTACCTGCAGGAAATTCCAGGCCACCAGTTACAGCACACATTCATAGGTAGGAACATCCTACACTCCCTGTATCCATCCTCCTCTTGACTGGTTGGCAGGGAGGTTAACCCACATCTGGATCCCCCTCTCTTAGACACAGGCAATTGTGTTTGTGGACCTCCCAGCCAAGGCGTTGGATTTCCACTATGGTGTGCTTGTACATTGGACCTCTGTGCCATTTCTGTGCTATAATAGACTCACCTGGAGAGCCTAAAAGTTCCACTTCTA
The DNA here is from genome assembly GCA_025084515.1 of Ancistrus triradiatus. Taxonomy (NCBI): domain Eukaryota; kingdom Metazoa; phylum Chordata; class Actinopteri; order Siluriformes; family Loricariidae; genus Ancistrus; species Ancistrus triradiatus. The sequence continues at coordinate 22,962 of JAJAGP010001648.1, read as the reverse complement.
GGATCTGCCGGAGTTCAGAATCTGCTGTTACAGTTCAACTGTATCTCTTTCAAAACATGTATTCAAAATATGCAACAACTAACAGCTTAAATCTCCTACGTTATACTGCTTTATTTCCATTCTGTTTGGCTATAGGCTCTTAAGAGCTTTATACAATTGTCTAGTCTGTTGCAGAGGTTAACCATTTAGCCCGGTTCCTCATGAGCTTTGTTCATTATGCGCGTGAGGATGTTTTTCCTTCAACTGTCACCTCGGCTCTGTGTGAAAGCTGCGTTACCACAATGCCTACGATTAAACGGCCTATATAAAAAAACTTAAAGTGAATTGCACACAAAGGCCCTCTCCCAAATGGCATGCTCTCCGCTACATGCTAGAAGAGTGCACTTTGGTGCAGCGTAGTAATGTGTATAAATAAAGAAATTCTGTTTTCTAATAAATAAAAATCTGACAGTACATCATGCCTCTGCATTTCGACGTAAGTGGTTTATATCGGAGAGGGATGAAACATTGTCTTTGTTCGTTCTACTGAAATTTCTGTAGGCACATAGATTTGTCACCAGCTTATACCCTTCTAGTAATGGCAAACAACCACAGCTGCAACTTTATATTGGACTGTCACATTAGGACAGAGCATGTGTTTACTCAGCTAGCAAATTTATCTCTCTCCTCTCTCTCTCAATATCCTTCTTACTGCCCGCCCCCCCCCACAAATTGCTGTCTCTCTCATACACAAGCACACAATTTTATCTTTCTTTCATTCAGTGTGGGGACTTTCAATTGACATAATATGACTATAGCAAATTGATGCTATTCCTATACCTAAACCCTACCTTAACCTCAAAATCCTAAAGCAAGTCTTTTGGCCTTTTGGCTTTGGCAAAAGAAACTTGCAGGTTTTTTTAGAATCAGAATCAGAACCAGGCTTTATTGACCAAGTATGTCCACACATACAAGGATCTGTTTTTAGTTAAAAACGGTAGCTGCACAGAACTAGTGGTCGATCGTTTTGCTTATTGTTTTATTTATAATTTTTTGTACGTACAATCATACCTGTAAAAAAAAAATTAAAACTGTAAACCTTAGTTTTGATAAATAAGAAACGTTAATTGTGGGGACCAGCAACAATGTCCTCACAAGGTAGAAGACTGAGATCTTGCTATCATTGCTGGGAACATTTTCTCCCCACAATGATTATATAAACTTGACCCACACACACCCACACACACACATTCATAAGCATATGGACATGTCTTACCACCTCTGCAATTTTCAAGCCCTTGGCCTGGAGTCTCACTGGCCCTGCCCCCCTCCCACTTCCTGTGGTTTTTATAAGTTACTAGAAAAGCCCATTATTGCCCAAAAACCCAAGAGTGTGGTTGGATAAGTACTCATTAGAAGTAAAAAACCACACACACACACACACACACACACACACACACACACACACACACAACACACACAGTTTGTCTGTCCTATCCTGTTGGGGACTTTCCAATGACATAATGGTCACTATAGCTAATTCATGTTACACCTACACTTACCACTAACCTCAACCTTAGTAACCTAAAGCAAGTCTTTTGAGTCTTTTGCCATGAAAAAGTTGTTTTCCTCGTGTTGTCCCTACCAAGTAAAAAATGTCAGAGCTTACTATGGTGGTGGGGACATTTGGGCCCCACACTGTAATACATACATGGTACACACACACAAACTTATCTTTCTATCATTTTGGGGACTTTCGTTACATGATACTAGTGTAGGTAATTGTCACACCCAGTGCTTAATTTGAGCCAGATCCTGCTGGAACGAGATCCGGTACCTCTCATACAGTCGTATGAAAAAGTTTGGGCACCCCTGATAATTTTCATGATTTTAGTTTATAAATCATTGGTTGTTCAGATCAGCAACTTGAGTTAAATATATCATATAGCAGATGAACACAGTGATATTTGAGAAGTGAAATGAAGTGTATAGGATTTACAGAAAGTGTGCAGTAATTATTCAAACAAAATTAGGCAGGTGCATAAATTTGGGCACCCCAGCAGAAAAATTACATCAATATTTAGTAGATCCTCATTTTGTAGAAATAACAGCCGCTAAACGCTTCCTACAGCTTCCAGTCTGGATTCTGGTTGAAGGTGCTTTGGACCATTCTTCTTTAGAAACATCTCCAGTTCAGTCATCTTTGATGGTTTCCAAGCATGGACAGCCCACATTTTCAGTAATATTCATGTCTGGGGACTGAGATGGCCATTCCAGAACGTTGTACTGGTTCCTCTGCATGAATGCCTTAGTAGATTATGAGCAGGGTTTGGGGTCGTTGGCCTCGGTGCAACTTTGTCACTGATTCTTGAACATTGTTCTTAAGAATCTGGAGATATTAACTGGAATCCATGCGACCCTCAATTTTAACAAGATTCCTAGTACCTGCACTGGCCACACAGTCCCGCGGGCATTATGGAACCGCCACCAAATTTTACTGTGGGTAGCAAGTGTTTGTCTTGGGATGCTGTGTTCCTTTTCCGCTCCTTGTTATGTCAAATAACTCAATTTTAGTTTTCATCAGTACACAGCACTTTATTCCAAAATGAAGCTGGATTGTCCAAATGTGCTGTAGCACACCTCAAGTGACTCTGTTTGTGGCGTGTCCCTGCAGAAAAGGCTTTCTTCTTGAAATTACTCTCCCATACAGCCCTCTCCTTGTGCAAAGTGCGCTGTATATAGTTGAACGATGAACAGTGACACCATCTGCAGCAAGATGAGGTTGTAGGTCCTTTGGAGGTGGTGGTCTGTTGCTTGACTATGACTGTTTCTCACTGCATCCTTCGCCTCTGCTATCTGAGATTTTTCTTGGTCTGCCACTTCGGGAGTTCCTTAACTAGAACTGTGCCTGTGGTCTTCCATTGCCTCACTATGTTCCTCACAGTGGAAACTGACAGCTGAAATCTCTGAGAGAGCTTTTCCCTTTCCCTGAACCATGATGTTGAACAACCTTTGTTTTCAGGCCATTTGAGAGTTGTTTTGAGGCTCCCATATTGCCACTCTTCAGAGAAGATGCAAAGAGGAGAAAAACTTCCAATTGGCCACCTTAACCCTTTATCATAGTTGGACTCACTTGTGTATGTAGATCAAGGGTCAGTGAGCTTACAAAACATATTTTGTGTTCCAATAATTAGTGCTAAAGGTATTCAAATGACAAGGGTGCCCAAATTTATGCACCTGCCTAATTTTGTTTGAATAATTACTGCACACTTTCTGTAAAACCTATAAACTTATTTCACTTCTCAAATATCACGGTGTTCATCTGCTATATGATATATTTACCTGAAATTGCTGAGCTGGACAACCAATGATTTATAAAGAAAAATCATGAAAATTATCAGGGGTGCCCAAACTTTTTCATACGACTGTATTGGGAGTGCATGCGTTCCAGAAACTATTTATGTGGATCCAGGACTGCTGTGTTTTTTTAATGCATAAAATCAAATGAAAATAATGAATATTATTAAACGAATTTGAATTAAATGACTCTTATTTGTGTGTAACCTCCTTTCCAAAAACCCAAACGGCTCATTTTCTTAGATGGTAACTAATTAGATAATCGATGAGAGGTTTGAAAATGGTGAAAAAGGATAACTGATCATTACACAAGGTAACTAAGCCTTTTTTACTGATATAGATGTTCTGTTTTGAAGGCCGCTGTAGTAGGAGGATTACTCGTACCAATGTTGCATCTATACACTCTCTTCCCACTTGCTGGATCACTCAATGCTGTGTTCCCTTACCTTACGTTTTACAAATTAAGCACTGATTACACCTACACCTCCACCTACTCCTAACCTTAACCTCAGTAAATCTTTTGCTTCTTTATTTTATTTATTTATTTATTTATTTATTTTCAAAAGAAATTCGCAGTTTCACAAAGTTGCAAAAGCCATCTTCCCTGTGGGGACATTCGGTCCCTACAGCATCGATTATATAATCTTGGGGCACCTAGTCATTACATCTTTAGGAGATTTTATGACATCCCTTTCTAAAGACATAGGCATTAATATCTAGTCCATCTTAGAGGACTTTTTCAGGCTTCAAATGTGATTTCAGCACAGGGTTTCCTTCAGCTTCACCTGTGCCCTCTTGCTTTGTCCCTGTCATACTTACCCTGTCATCTCTCAGTTCTGGTGTCTGTCCGTGATGACTGTCCTCGGTGACCTGTGGAGGAGGTTGTGGGCAGTTAGCATTGACATCACACACACACACACATCCCCTATGAAGCCTGCAGCAAGGAAACTTTCCATATTTGGTCAGTCATCACAGAACACAAAGGGCAGAAGCCGTTTTTTTATCTGTATACTTTAGTGCAATAGAAATCTATTATTGTTACATGAGAAACAATACTTTTACAAAAATGTTTCATAGCAGCCATTTATTTATTCCGTTGTTTTGGTATTTTTTAATGGGAGAAGTGCTGTCTCACTCTGGCATCTTCACTTGCAGTGAAGTCCACATAATATTGCTGCACCAACGACTTTGTGAGTGGTCTGACTGATGTGGTAGCTGCTTTCTGCACAGGGTTTGCCTCTGCATTCTTCATAAATATTTAAATATGTACTACAGTAAGTACGTGTGTGCATCTGCATAAATATGCACTGAAACATCTTCAGATTTAACATAAGTAAAAAAGGTAGGAAAAGAGATCAACTAATGAAACTAGTCAGGATCGAGGGAATGCCGATGCCTAGCCGGTGGCACAAGGTGCAAGGCAGGAACAACCCTAGACAGGGCGCCAATCCATCGTAGGGCACCAAATTAAACAAAGAAGTCAAAATATTGTACTTACTCATTTGTTTATTGAGGAAAATGATCCAAAATTATCTGTGTGTCCAAAGTTCAAGAACTTTTGTTTTCAGTGATCCCCTTGTGCAGCAGTAACTGCAACTAAGCAGTTCCAGTAACTGTTTAGTCCTACATTTTAGCCCCTGTACAGGACAGCTTCAGCTGGGGGTTGTTGGTGAGCTTCCTCACATGAATTGCTCACTTCAGGTCCCTCCACAACGTTTTCATTGGATTAATGTTAGGATTTTGATTCGGCCATTTCAAAACATTTTTTCTTTAACTCTTCTTTGGTAGAACAACTTGTGTGTTTAGGGTAATTGTCTTGCTGCAGGAACCATGAAATTCAGTTCATAGATAGATGTCCCAGATGGAGCAAAACTGGCACAAACCATAATACTACCACCACCACCACATTTCACAGATGGGAAAAGGTTCTTATACTGGAATTCAGTGTTTTCCCTTCTGCAGACAAAAAGCTACTCATTTAATCCAAGACATTCCATTTTAGTCTCATCCATCCATTTTGTTTCCATTAGCATTCTGGCTTTGCTAAGCCTAGATTAACATTGCCAGTCACAGCTATGTAATTATGGACATCTTTATCTACTTTCAGGAGCTGGAAGTGCTGTTACTTACTGCTGTTCTTCCCTGAGGTTTTGTTATATCCATGCATGATCAGACTCATGTGACTGTGCTGATAACTTATCTGATAACTCACTAATTCCTCTCTCTGAAATGTAGTCCCACCTCTGAAAAAAATGGACTACACAGATTAAAAGCTTAATTTAAATGTGTTTATTAACTGCCTCAACACATGCCCTTAGATTTCCTGTTATATAAGTTATATATCTAGTAGAATATCTGTTATTTCCATAGTACAGGGTATGTGATAAAAATGATTGTTAATGGTAATCACATACACAGTAGATGGAGATATAATTAGGTTTTAAGATTTAGTGAAGCAAATGTAACTCAGTCTCAGTTTCCTTTGTTTCTCCTGGTCAAGGTCGTGGTGCAAATGTACCCGAACAAAGTACCCTCACAGGTACAGCTGTTCAACTGCTTGTTAACGTAAATGTCAAATTAGCCAATCATATGGCAGGAACTCAACACATTTAAGCATATAGATATGATCAGGACGACTTGCTGAAGTTCAATCCAAGCAAAATCAAACTGCTGATCTGCTGGCAATGTCAGGTGGAGCCATCTCTATGGTTTACTGAGAATGGTTTGAAATAAGGGAAATATCCAGTGAGCATCAACTCTCTGGGTGAAAGTGCCTTGTTGATGCCAGAGGTCAGAGGAGAATGTCCAGACTGGTCCAAGCTGATAGAAAGCCAAAAATAACTCAAATAACCCCTCTTTACAACCAAGGAATGCAGAAGAGCACCTCCACATGCACAACACGTCAAACCCTAAAGCAGATGGGCTACTGCAGCAGAAGACCACACCGGGTGCCGATCCTGTCAGCTAAGAACAGGCGACTGAGGCTCACCAAAACTGGAAAATAAAAGCTTGAAAAAACGTGTCCTGGTCTGATGAGTCTCTTCTGGTGCGGCATTCGGATGGTAGGGTCAGAATTTGGCGTAAACACCATGAAAGTATGGATCCATCCTGTCTTTCTAACAGCACAGCCTGCTGGTGGTGGTGTTGTAACGGTGTGGGGTTTTTTCTGTACACTTTGTGTCATGTCACAAAGCTCAAATCATCTCTAACAGGACAATGAGTTCACAGTACATAAATGGCCTCCACAGTCACCAGATCTCAGTCCAATAGAGCACCTCTGGGATGTGGTGAAACGGGAGATTCGCAGGATCTGCAGCGACTGAGTGATGCTATCATATCAGTATGGACCAAAATCTCTGAGGAATGTTTCCAGCACCTTGCTGAGTCTATGCCACAAAGAATTAAGACAGTTCTGAAAGCAAAGGGGGTCCAAACTGGTACTAGCAAGGTGTACCTAATAATAAAGTGACCAGTGACTGTATATTTACGTTTAAATATACCGTATTTTCCGGACCATAAAGCGCACCGGATTATAAGACGCATGAAATGAAACAAAACTCTTAAGTTCCGTCGGAAGCTCAGTTTGGTCTTTACCTGGCGCAGGGTGTCTTCTTGCTTCCTCCACTTCCGTACCATTGATTCGTTAATGTTGAATTCTCTCGCAGCTGCTCTATGTCCATGTTGTACTGCGTGACTGATAGCGTTGAGTTTGAAATCCGCTTCCAAAATAAATGAATGAATGCACGTACCCTAATGCTGAAGCATATACCGTATTATTACCGTATATACCGTATTACTCAGCGATGTTTCCTGACTACGGTGGCCGTAAGCTTCGTTACTTAACCAAGGACCGTGCTAAAAAACATTTTGGACAGATTTATGAACCGCCGTTTATTTACCAATCTACAAATCGGGTTCTAGGTCCAGGAAAGGCAAACAACCAGGAATTAATTCATAACATTAGGACGCCACCGCATTTTAAAGGCGGGAACTGTCGATTTTTGAAAAAAAAAAAAAAAAAAATTAAAAGGATTTAAGTGCGGGCCCTTTGGTCCGAAAAATAAGGTAATTCACAGCAGTGTTTAGAAATTGGCAATTCAGGCCTCTTCTCAATTAATGCCTAGGGGTTACCATTTTTTAAAAACAGTTGAGAAAACAAATCATATTGTTTTCATTAATATGAACTAGCAGGGAGGTAGGTGGGGGTTGGGAGGGAAGGGAGGGAACGTTTGACAACCATAGGGGGACACTTCCTACCTTCCTAAAACATCACTTGTAGACCAGGTTTGATCTAAAGTGACCAGATTACATAGGTGATCTAGTCCTGAGGCTTCCGGAATCTTTAAAACTTTACTAAACAAAACCTACATCTGTGAAAACCTAATCTTCCTAAACTTCCAGAAACAGAAACGAATGTGTTTTTTTTTTTTGTTTAATACGTCGGCATGTTCTAAAATCATTTGTGATATAGAACCCTACATAGGGAGGAATGCCCAGAAAATCTTGCAAAAAGGGCTTTCCTGCACTGCACCCAAAATTGTTTGTTGATGTTATTCAATGCGCCACTGTGAACCACAGAAGTTTAAGTTTTTGGCTTGTGTAGGTAATTTTAGTGGGGTCTTGGGTTGGGTGGAGTGCAGAGTGAGTTGTATGCCACCTGTCTAACTTGAAACCTCATTTCTTTCTAATCAGACGGCGGGCGAATGAGGCTTGAGAGAGGAGGTGTGGCTTTGCTTTATTCCGTTCTATGGATTTTTTCTAACTCCATGCCAGAGATATTTATCTAGATGGCTTAATTTGGGAATTGAAAAAAGTCAAAAGTCATTGCTTTTTTACTTTCAGTATGTTGTGTGTGTGTTGTTGCCATGTATATATTTTACAGTTGTGTCCCCAACAGCAATAAGGAGAAAAGCTTGTGGCCATTTTTTTACCATTTGATGGTAAGAGCTTGATGGTCCCCCACGGGACCAAACGGCTATTTTTAAACAAAAACTTTTAACGTTTCTTGGTAACTTTTTGTTTTTGAAAAAAAAAAAATCAAATGAATGTCAAAATTATATTTTTTCTGTTGTTAGGTGATTGGTGTAGGTGTGGGGCATTGGATAGGCCAAAGTTTATATTATGTCAATGGAAGTCCCCCAAATGAGATAGTGTGAATTGAAACCAGATGTGTGTGTGTGTGTTGTGTTGCTGTTGTTTGCTCAAGCAGGTGGTAAGTTTCGGTGTGTCTTAGTTCCTAGGTGTTCTTGTTGGTATTGTTGTTCATTTGTTTTTTCACTAGAAAAGTTTTGCTGATTTCTGGAATTTTTAAAGGAGGGGAGCAGGTCATTTCTAAAGGGACACTGGTTTTTGGTTTGTGCCACCAACAACTGCAAATTAAAGCAATCGTGGTGGATGACCCTCAAATTGAGCTTTACCCGGTGTTTTTTCTTAGTACCCTTCTCGTGCTTTCTTAAGAGAAACAATTTCCTCTTGTAACTCTGATTAATGCATCTGTTCCCTCCACATTTGGGAAAACACAACTCAGTACCCAATCATGCGTCTTTAGGCGTGCCTAATGGGTATCATTTGCCATTTATTCTACACAATTTATGGGACTGAAAAAACAGTCTTCCCCTTTCTTGCCATTGTCCCAGGTGTTGGAGGTTTCTTGGGTGCGAGCTTTTTTTCAGGTATGCTAGAAATAGCATGAAAGGAAGCCCAGAAGTTATCAGATTAACAAATAAATTGTTTTTAAAAACCAGTGATATTTACAGCAAATGATCACATTTCTTCTCTCAAGTCAACAAACAAAGACAATGTTAATGTGTGGGTTCTATATTTATTTTGTTTCAGTAGGGCCTTATTCTTGTAACAATTTACATAATTCAAATTCCATTCCCGGTACATAAGCCTGGAACCAAAGGGCTATTTTCCACAGGCCATCCTTTAGCGCTTTTTCTGATGGATTAATTTTTATCAGGGGACCATGTGTGTGAAAAATCTTATGATGTCACCTCAGTAATTAAAATTTCCCAAACAAGGCAGGTTTCTAATGAGAGATGGGTTCTCTGTGTAACCTTGTGTGTTATCTGATACAACTGGTCATTATTTTGAGTTGAGATGGTATGGAAAACGCAAATAAAAAACATTTACTTTGACTTTAATCTTTATTGCAGACAGTATGATCCCAAGATATTTAATGTTTTGTCTGGTCAACATCATATCATTTATTAATAAACATCCAGTAATGAGGCAAAAAACTAAATAATGATTTTTAATGTACTTTTCTGCATTAATGCTGCCATCACAGAAGAGTAAATGACCTAGGAAACTGACACAACCCCATACCATGACAGACCCTGGCTTTTGGATTTGTTGCTGATAACAGTCTGGATGGTCCTTTTCTTTGGTTTCAGAGCACACAGCGTCCATTTCTGGAATACTGATTGGTTTGACCACAATACATGTGTCCACTGTGTGATGGTCAAGTCAGATCTATTTATATAGCGCTTTTTACAATGGAGGCACTGTCTCAAAGCAAAAACTTTACAAGTTTAGATTATCTTCCTGATATTCAACGTACAATCCCCAAATTCAGCAAAGCCTAGGGCGAACAGTGGCAAGGAAACTCCCTGAGTGTTATTGAGGAAAGAAAAAAAAGAAAACTCTCCTTGGGAGGACCAAGACTCAAAAAAAGGGAAAAAAACCAACCTCTTGGTGGCCTCCCTTTTGGCCTGGTTAAACATAAGGCTTGTTTTTTGCACAGTTAAATAACGTTTTCAGTGGCCATTTCGTTTTGAAACGTAAACTCTGTCATTCGTGAAAGTAACTCTGTATTATAGTGCTTGATAAAGGGTTGCCAAAATAATCCCTTGCCCATGTGGTCCTATCTGCTGTTGAGGAATGACTGTTCTTGATGCAGTGCCGTCTGAGGGATCAGAGATCACTGTGTTCAGTTTAGGCTGGTGCCCTTGCCCTTTATGCAGTGAAATTCCTCCAGATTCCTTGATTTATTTAATGATACTATGTACTGTAGAGGAATACATACTGTAGAGGCCTGAAATGCAGGAATGGATGTTTATTAACAGATGAAATGAAGATGACCAGTCAAACCATGAAATATATTGGGTTCAAACTGTCTGCGACATAAAAGTAATAAATAAAAGTCAAAGTACATGTAAGGAACACTGCATTTTTTATTTGCATTTCCCATATTTTTCTGATTTGGGGTTGTACATCGTGTGTAAGAAAATACAGGTGGGTATATTATACAGAAGGGATGCTCCTGTGACAGTGTGCAGCAGAGCAGGCCTCGCACCTGGCCCTCGCACGAGGCGCTCATTTCTAATTCATGCTTTAGAGGAGGAAGGATGAGTCGTGGATTCGGCTCAGTTTCTCAGTTTTTTTCTACACTCGTACACTATCCCCACCCTTTGGGACCCAGTCTGAATGAAGGTCACCTTCGTAGCCATTAAGACCAGCGAGTACTGTGTTCATCCTAAAATATGAGAAAAAAGGAGTTCCTTCCTGTTGGTTAAACTAGATATCACACACAGTCAGCTCTAGCTGCCCCTTGGACTCACAGGAAATGTCACGGGTCATCATGAATTAGAGATGAGCGTCCTGGTCATATAACTGCCCTTTGAGAGCAGTTTTCAGTCTCCTTTTCACATCTTCAAAGCCCCTTGTCATTATATATACCTGCCCGTGCTGTGTGGATTTAGTGTCTACTGCATGTCTGTCTCGGTCTTGTATCTGCATGTCTGCTGGTGTAAATGTCAACACTTCTGTCTGTTTTTGAAATGTATCTGATGTCTCCATGTGATCCTGTAATTGCTGGGTAATTGTTGTCTCTCTACTCTATCAGACAGTCACATGGTTTGCAGGCTTGGTATCCCTTATAAATGTGTCTTCTATATTGCCCCCTTTACTGCATTATTCATACAATGCTGCAGCCTTGGCTGTAAGAAAAACGCAATTATTGCAGTTAAAAAACCCATTGTTTTTACATGGCTGTGCCTGTAGGGCCTGTCACACACTGGCTGTGTGGATTTTAATTCATTTCGACAAAGGAATAGCTGAGGCTGCAGCATTCTGATTGTCGAGGAAGAGATAGAGGCTGGTTCTTACTAGCTCTCGTGGCGTCCTTCGACACTGTTTTATCAAATGTCTCTTACAATGAGAAGAACTGTAGTATTCTTGGGAATGGATGAGTGCCAAGAATCTTGAACTGGAGGTCAAGATTCACAAGTACCAGAGAGAGCTTAAATGAGAATTGGAGAATTCAGAGTTTAATTGTTCCCTTTCTTTTGGATTGTGAAGCCATTTCTGCCTTTGCTCCAATTTCATTAATTTGGATAGCTTACACTTGAGTATGTGTATTTAAAGTAAGGCTTGTATCACACATCTACCGGCAGCAGGTCCACAAAACAGCTCCATATTCCCTTTCAAAGCCGAGCCTGACCAGTTATCTTGAAATCCTGATGGGTTCAGACAGAGTACACTTCAGTGTTATTAGGACCTTTCTTGGGGATCTCGAGGATTGCTTTTTGTCTGATCATCTGGTGTGGCCCACTTCCAGGTACTCACCTGCAAACCACAGGTAAAGACTTCAAACAGGTGATTGTAATTAGGATTTGGCACAAAAGCAGCATCAATGAAAAGCCGAGTCTTTGAAGAGCAAAGGTGGGAAGGGATCTCCAGCTTGTCAACCAACCAATGTGTGAGAAAATTATTAAAATGTTTAAAAACAATGTTCCTTAAAGAAAGATTGGAAGGGATTTACATATTTCTTCCTCTACGTAAAATCTGTAAACGATTGCATAATATCAGTAAAAGATTCAAGGAATCAGGAGGAACTTCAAAGGGGTTGACCCCATACCATGGAAAAGGTCAGTTGCACTTCTGTGAGGGCAGCATTAATGCAGAAAAGTACATTGAGATTTTAGAGCAAGAAGATGACATCTTTTCAAAAAGACAATGCAAAACAGAAAAAGTTAGGACTGAAATATGCAAATCCCTTCCAATCTTTGTTTGAGGAACATTGCTTTTAAACATTTCAATACTCTTCTCAAGCATATACCAACAAACTGGAGATGGACTCTGCCCAGCTTTGCTCCCAAAAGACTCAGCCTTTCGTGGCTGCTGCTTTTGTACCAATTCATGACTATAATCACCTCTTGACATCACCTGTTTGAAATCACGTCATTATTTAGGTTTTTACCTCATTACTAGCCCTAAATTGTCACCATCTCCCCTTTTTTGGAATGTGATTCAGGCCTGAAATGCAGGGCTGGATGTTTATTAACAAATGAAATCAAGTTGACTAGAAGAAAAATTAAATATCTTGAGTTTATACTGTCTGCAATTCAATAAAAGTCATTTTCCATACTGTCCCAACTTTTTCTAATTTGGGCTTGTATGAACACCAGTCTATTACCAAGCCTTAGGCCTGACTTGGAGGGCTGGACCTCAGTAACCTTAATGCTGGCAGAATACAGTTCTTGTTTTGGTACCTTCCATTCGGGTCTATAAGCTCACTCTTTATCTGCCAATCTTAGACCAATATACCAGGTATGGCCCTACTGGGAAACCTATCCTGGAGCGTATCTCTGAACACAACCCCAGGCCTGCAGTTAGCGATGAGTCCCAGTAAAGCTAATATAGGCAGGGTACACTGTGTTATTGGTACATTTTGTAGTGTTCTATAGGATTGCTCTTTGTCGGACCATCTCAGGCCTCTCGGGAGCATTAACCTCCATGTGAAGTGGCCATGAAGTCCTCATAGTGTCCTGCCTCTGTGACTGTCACCAGGAGAAAGGATTGACAGATGCAGTCTCTTAGTGAGAGTGTTGCATAACAGGTGCATTACGTATGATTTGCATCAACAGTTATATCACCGAAAGACATAATAAAGCACAGCAGCGACTTTCAGTGAAGTTCATGCATCCGTGATTATGCCAGTGGCTCTTAATTTTTTGGTAATAATTCTGTGTGCAGCTGACCTTGTGTCTAGAGCCATGCACCACCTACAGCCTCTGAGCATCAAGAACCACAGTAACAGCACGCCTGTACACCAGAAGAGCAGCCTGCTCCACTGGGAACCCGAGGCCCTATACACCCTTTGCTACTTCATGCACTGCCCTCAGATGGAGTGGGAGAATCCCAATGTAGAACCATCCAAAATCACCCTTCACACAGAAAGGTGAGCTTGAATCTGGTGTGACTTTTTCTTGGTTTAATCCATTCAAGGATGCTTGCACAGTGCATGATAAGAATCACAGATCTAGATCATTATTTACATAGAACGAATTTAAAGCTTGAGAACAAAGATCAGTTGCTTGTTAAGATGTATAAAAGCTGGACTTGACATATGTGGAGGTATTGATTCTGTTTACTGTCTCTCTCTGCAGGCCATTTATGGTACTGCCACCCGTCATGGAGTGGATCAGAGTGGCTTTGGCCCACGCCGAACACCGCCGCAGCTTCTCAGTGGACAGTGATGACGTTCGGCAGGCAGCCCGACTCATGCTGCCCGGGGTGGACTGTGAACCTCGGCAATTGAAGTAGGGGGCTATTAAAAAAAGTGTATCTTTTTCAGTTTGTATTCTGATTATTCATTATTTAAATTTCAGTGGTCACTGCTCTTTGTAGTTCTACAATTACAGACTGTAGTTCATCCGTTTCTCTAAATACTTTGTTAGTCCCTTTACTCTGTTCTCTAATGGCCAGGACCCCCACAGGACCACAGATCAGGTCCTATTTGGGTGGTGGATCATTCTCAGCAGTGCAGTCACACTGATGTGGTGGTGGTATTAGTGTGTGTTGTGTGGTACTATTGGATCAGACACAACAGTGCTGCTGGAGTTTTAAAACACTGTTTACTCACTGTCCACTTTATTAGAGCCATTCACCTTATTGTTCCATCTTGTAGATGTAAAGTCAGAGACAGTGGCTCATCTGTTGTTGTACAGTTTGTGTTAGTCATCCTCTAATCCTCCATCAGTGCTCACAGGACGCAGCCTACAGGATGCTGGTGGCTGGACATTTTTGGCTGTTTGACGATTTTAAGTCCAGCATTGACACTGAGGTGGTTTATAGAGAGACTGTGGTGACCTATCGGATAGGGTCCTGGACTATGGACCAGAAGGTCTAGGGTTCAAATCCCACCTCTGCCAAGCTGTCACTGTTTGGTCATTGAGCAAGACCCTTAACCCACAATTGCTTGGATTGCAACAGTTGTAAGTCGCTCTGGACTTTTGCTAAATCCCTAGATGTAGACTACAGTCTCTTAATGTAGGACTACAAAGTGGGTTCACTACTAAAACTTAAATAAAGTGAGCAGAATGTAAACTGAAAAATATACAATACCTGAGACTTTTGCACAGTAATGTATATATGTATTTGTAAGTGTGTATTACTGTACGTGCTCAGTGTTTCGTGTGGTGTTGCAGGACGGACGACTGTTTCTGTGTGTCACGGAAGCTGGATGCTGCCTCTACCGAGGCCAAATTCTTGCAGGACCTGGGTTTCCGTATGCTTAACTGTGGCCGCACGAACTTAGTTAAGCAGGCCATCAATCTGCTGGGACCTGATGGCATTAACAGCAGGAGTGAACAGGTGATACACACACACACTTAGGGTTTAATTTACCTAAATAAACAGTGCTGATTAACTTAAACAGTGTAATAGATTGTGTGTATGGTTAGCAGACGCTTTGTGGCTGATTTACTAAGACTAACTGCAGAAATGCCAACAAAAGCAAAAACCGTGCAAAAACAATGTCATTAAGCGTTTGCATGTGCAAAATGTTTTCTTTGCCAGTGGCAAGTTCAGATAAAAAATAGCAGAGTAGACAGAATGGGCATTCATCATGTAAGTCTGGACAGGAACAGGGAATACATAATTTTGGCTTCCTCGTTCTATATATATATATATATACCCCTTTGTTTCTCTTATTCTTTGCCTGATCTCGAGTGTGTTTGGTCTCCGTGCTCTTTTGTGTTTATTGTTATCTACTAGTCTAGCATGTTAAGAGTTTCTTCCTGTCTGTCCTTTTGTTATCCCTTGGTTGGTGTTGTTGTTTAGCTTCTGGCTTTAGCTCCATTTGTTAGCATTTTCCTCTGTGTTTATTTAGTTTAGTTATATATGGTTTGTGGTTGTGTTCTTTCTTATCCTCCATGTTTAACCTCATCCGTTTAGCCAGCCCTTATTGTTTGTTTGCGCCTCTCTGCACCATGTCTTTACTATGCCCCTGCCAGGCCTGATGGACTGGCGTCTGGTAAAGGGTGTGCTTCTGCCTCTACCCACTGAATTCCAGGACAGACTCGGGACCCTAATCAGGACAAGCAGGGTTACATGTTCATGAATAATTATCTCCGTATGGTCACATGAGCAACCAGTCAGGACATATGCAGGACTAAACTCACAAATGAACTGTGCTTGTGTAACCATAGCCACAAATCCAGGTTCTGTTTGGGATCTGATAACAGTTGTTCGAGTATGGAGGCCGTGTTGAGTTCGAGTATGGAGGCGTTGTGGTGAGTTCTTCAATCCTGCCCAATTTCTGGTGTGATGGGTGAGGCTCTACAGGCCCAACTGCAACATCTGTGGGCAAATGTACTGCAGGATACCATATGGAACCTGTATTCCTCCGATGCCCAACCGTATCTCATCTTGTATCCAGGCTAGAGGTGGTTTTCAGTTTTCCACAATAGACCTATCCTTACAAAAACCATATCTAAAGAGTTTGGACTCCACCAATCCACAGTCAGACAGATTGGGTACAAATGGAGGAAATTCAAGACCATTGTTACCCTCCCAGGAGTGATCGACCAACAAAGATCACTCCAAGAGCAAGGCGTGAAAATCTGATGATGTTTTAGGTCATAATTATGCAGAAATATGGAAAATTCTAAATGGTTCACAAACTTTCAAGCACCACTGTAACTAAAAAAGTTGTTGCTGTCATATCATGCAGAAGGCTTGCTGCTAAATCCCATGTTAACACAATTTAGACATGGTTTGTCCTTAACAAGCTTCTCTCAGCGCATCGAAGTAGTTGTGCAGGTCTGGTCCTTAAAATGTTTCCTGGTTGAAGGGGAGTCAGCTTGCAGTTCAGCTGTCACCACTCTCTTCATCATCCTGCTTCCTTGGCTGCACTGTTGAACTCTTGTGAGTGAAGTCTAAGCTGTTCCTGAACCAGGAATGTGGTCAGACTTTCCGTGGATCTTTGTACTGGCTAAGGCAGGATACCCTGGGGTCTTTTTTATATGTACACACTTTCAAAGTTTTAATTAAGTATTCAAGGCATATTCAGTTTATTTCACCATAAGTTACTTCACTACATGAACTAAAGCATTTTCCAATTCTGTTTAATAGGTTTAGTTGTTGTCAGGCACACCCATTATTACCAGTACATAGGCATGCCATCTTCACAAACACTGGTGGCAAATTGGGTCGCGAACATCTCAGTGACTTTCACTTTAACTCTTTTCTTAGTAAGCCACCATTTCAAGGCATGTTAGCAAATTTCTGCCCTGAAGGAACTGCTCCTGTCAGGTCTGTTATTGTACATTGAAACATCTAGAAGCAAAGACAGATCAGCTAGAAAGTGTTAGGCCATAAAAGAGAACAGGATCTTAGAGTCTTACACTGGAATAAATGGCAGCTCAAGAATCATCAGAGTCTTCAAGGATTAAGTTTACATAACAGAACAGCTGGACTCTGGAGCAGAAGGTCGAAGGTTTAAATCCAACCTCTAGTAAGCTGCCACTGCTTGCTCCTTGAGCAAGGCCCTTAACCCACAAATGCTTGGATTGTAAAACTGTATAAATTGTAAGTTGCTCTGGATAAGGGTGTCTGCTAAATGCTGTAAATGCACATGTCTAAAATTACATGAATGGTGTAAAGCAGACCACCATAGGACTCTGGAGCAGTACAAATGTGTTCTCTGAAGTGATAAATCAAGCGTCACTATCTAGTAGGCATGACAGTGAAAACACTACCTCTATGAGTACATAGTGCCAACCAGTGATGTTCACAAGTTGTTTAATCGACTAGCAGGAAGACATTGTGAAACCCTTTGGAGTCATTGCTTCTGTGGGAGGGATTTTTTTTGTCAAAACACTTAAATAACTCCAGGAGTTATTGTCCTAGAAACATAATAAACACACCCCCAGACGCCTTGAATAGTCTACTTTTGAAATAGATACACGAAATATATTTTTATATCATTGTGCAAGCAACAAAATTAACAAAAGGCACATTTCAGTCTCTGAGTCAGAGCACAAACACACCCTTTCCAAAACTCACCTATTCCTATCATATGTTGTGATGATATGATAATAGCACAGTAATCCGGCAACCGCTACAATTTGTTCATTTCTTAGGTCATCTTTCCTCTGTAGTAATGTGATGCACTTTTTATTTATCAAGATTAGATCCATTTCTTGTGTGGGTTTGAACACAGCATTTTCAATAAACTAGAAAAAACCTTTGTCTTTCCTTTTCATATACTTTCCAAACTGACAGGTGCGAGGGGTGGGGGTCGCAGACTAATGGGACATTTACCTTGTTGATTCTCTAGGATGAGTCTTTTTCACTGAATTACATTTTCGCTGAAGCAGTGAAGGTGTAACCCACTTCATATTACCCTCGATTTACAATGAAATGTTCAGTTTGCACATATGGATGCGATGTGCTTTCCAGTCAAACCAGTTGTAAAGCAACAAAGTGTGTAATAGGTCTTCTGTGTGTGTTTGTGCTACTTAGGGTATGACACCACTGATGTATGCATGTGCACGTGGGGATGAAGCCATGGTTCAGATGCTGCTGGATGCAGGAGCCGATATCAACAGTGAGGTCAGTGATGATGTACTAGTCTTTATGTTTAGTGTATTCCACACACCATTCCCATCAGCCCATGAGTTCATTTTGTTCCATATGTTGTGCTGTGTTTCTCTTTGTGCACTGGGTTGCAGAACACCTCTTTCACACTTAGGTTTATGTACCGTATTATGTTTCGGTGATAAAATGGCTATAAATGCCCATCAAAACCAATTAACTAAGATATTGTCGTTTGCTGATCGGTTATGATCATCTATCGTGCTGCAACTACAAACCACGCTACAAAATATATGGGTTAAGATGGTTAATTACATGAATAATGAGGATAATAGCCTTATTATATAACCTTTTTATACAGGACATATATTCAAAGGACAGTTAGTGTGGCCAGTCCTCACCAAACTAAGTAATCTGGAGAGCAGGGCCTTGTTAAGAGAGTTGACCAAGAACCCAGTGGTCACTCTGGCTGAGCTCCAGAGATCCTGTGTGCAGATGGGAGAAACTTCCAGAAGGTCAAACATCGCTGCAGCACTCCACCAATCTGGGCTTTATGGCAGAGTGTTCAATCTTTTCATCAGACCAGAGAATCTTGTTTCTCACAGTCATAGAGCCCTTTAGGTGCTTTTTTGGCTTTTGTGTCTTTTACGGAGGAGAGGATTCTGTCTGGCCACTCTGCCCACACGTAGACCTAAATCAAGGTGCAGAAACATCTCAAAGATGATCAAGAGAAATGAGAGGCCCCCAGAGCTAAATTTCCAGTGTCATAGCAAATGGTCTGAATACTTATGTCCAAGCGAAATTTCAGTTGCACCTTTTAAAAAAATATTGAATGCAGAACGATTTGGACAACTTGAACACTGTTTTATTTTAGCACAAGTCTGCAACATAACAAAATGTGAAAAAAGTGTATGAAGACTTTCCAAATGCATATACTGTAGGCTCAATATATAATATATACCCACCAGAACTAAATGTGATATGGACTGGTTTATAAATGTACATGTAATATCATTCAGCCTCTTCTTTGGCTGATATGCTGGACTTTCTGCTCGCGTGCAGCATTTGTGGAAGAGGAGTGATGTTGTAACAGTTGAACACCCACATGGCTTTTCCCCTGAGAACTTATTTTCCATTTAATTGGTAGTCATCACTGGGGATGCTATGGAGACATGAGTCTACAGTGTTTAGCTGGAGACCACAGAGCAAACAATGATTAAGTAATGATATGGTCACAATCCGGTCGCAGTGATTGGGAAATGGATACTTACGTAATGGTGAAGTGTCACTACATCCTTCTCCTGAAGTCTTCTTTAAGCTCTGTTGTAGGTAAAACTCTTACACTATGTGATCAACCTGTGGCTTAATACACTGAGTCATAGTAGGCTTAGTCCTGAGAATCTTTAAAGTTCACGCTGACTGAATTCATTCGTGTGCTTAAAGGGCAACACCAACGACTTGCTTTCCTGTTTTCACACCCATTTGTGTCTCAGGTTGTGTCACCAGCCGCTGGATGCCATGACCTAAACATGGGCGAGTCAAACAAAAAAGACTTGCTTACTGATTGGTAGAAGAGAGATACAGATATATAGATAGATATAGCTGACTCCAGAGAATTGTTTTTAGCCTGTTGTATTATCACATACTGGTGGTAAAGCCGATTTTATAGTTGTGGTGAACTTGATGATCTCATCTCATGACTGTAATGCTGCATCAATCATTTAAAATAGTGGTTGGATTTTAGCAAAACTAGGGAATAACAAGCGTTAGTAAGCTAATATGTAATATTATGGAGCATAATGGAGAATATAAACCTAGCATTTAAGACAAAAGAGTTCAAAATAAAGTACTGAATAAAATAACGTAAAAATATGCGTATCGTATTGAATAGCAATAGTTTCTAAATTTAGAATAGCATCAGTGGAGTTACGCTGCCACTGACGCTAAATATTGGCACACTTGAATGCAAGAACATCACCTGAAATGCTTGAAATGGCATTTCCTGAGGGTCTGGATTCAAATCCTTGGTGGGGCTTACAACCTGAAGGTCAGGTAGTGCATTAATGGCTCCTTGCAGTGTGCTCGAACCATGTCCAGGTGTATTTGTGGCTTGGAGGTAAGTGTCAGCTGCTGGAAACAGAAGTTTCTAAGGGTATGTGTTTGATCCCCAGGTTGGCCTTGCAATATGATATGTGGTGCGGTTATGAAACCCTGCAATGGGTTGGCGTCCTGTGTCCCTGTGAATTCCAGAATAGACTCTGGACCCCACTCGACTTCCATCCCACATTATTCTTCAGGATAATTGGGGGTGTACTGAGACTTTTTTGCATTTACGTTTACGTCATTTTAGCAGATGCCCTTATCCAGAGCGACTTACAAGTGATGCACTTGATCTTACAATCCAAGCAATTGCAGGTTAAGGACTTAACAGTGGCAGCTTGGCATAGGTGGGATTTGAACCCTGGACCTTCTGGTTCATAGTCCAGTACCTTAACCACTAGGCTACTACATATATATGTACAAAATATAGTTCATCTGAGCTGCTGAAGACAGCAGTTCCTGAGAGCCTGAGTTAAAATTCTGGGTTGGGTTTGCAAACTGAAGCCAGGGGTGATACGCTTATGGAACCCTGCAATGTGCTGGAACTCTGTCCAGGGTGTACCTCTGCCTGCCCCAGCAGACGCCCTTCCCCCACAACCCTCACCAGGATAAATGGAGTAAAACATGACGCTTTGCTTTTGGTTGCTGAACTGTATTACAGGTTTTGATTCTAAAACAACAGATCCTCCAGGGTCCTCGATCCTCTCTTGTAGACTGTCCTCTTCAGCTGGTGTTGCTCTTTAAGTATAAGCTGTATAATAGAGCAGTTGATCATGTGAGTCTGCTTGGAATCTTATAGCCTTTGCTGTGCCAGCCCAAACAAAGTCTCTAACCTCTTTTCCCTTCTAGCTGTAACCCTGAGTGACAGAAGTCCTTCGGGAGCACTATGCTGTGTTTTTGCTGAGTGCACTAGCTGTATGAATTTCCCCAGACCAGCAGGTTTCCTGGCAGATCTTCCTTGTGACTGTTATGCGCTGACTGTCCGCTGTGCCTCCCTTAGGTGCCCAACACAGTGCACCAACACCCGTCAATCTACCCCGAGACCCGGCAAGCCACGGCGCTCACCTTCGCCGTGCTCCACCAACACGTCCCCGTGCTGCAGGTAGACGTTCTTCACCTGCCCCGGTAGCGCACAGTTCACACACTCCAGTTCTCCAGCTTCGACACGGCTCGACCAGAGCACACACCTTAAACGGCCTTTTAGAATTACTGCTGATATCAGGATTATAGTGAAGCTCTAATAACTCTTGATGCTTTTGTTGTGTGTGGGTGTTAAAGCTCTTCTCAAAGTCTTTGCCTAGAGACCGTGCTACACCCCATTTACCATGATTCTCATTATCAGCCATTTTCACTGTGTTCTGCGTAGCTGCCGCACAGTGTGTTTTCTCACTCAGCACAAAATGTGGCTTTTTAGGCAGTTCAGTTTACTGGGTGGCTCAGATTGCACTAAGCTTTTAACAGGGGTCAAGTGTGACTTAATATCTCTCTCTTTCGCTGTCTCTCTCTCTCTCTGTTTCCGTCTTCTTTCTCTCTCATAATCTTTCTTTCTGACTTCTTGCTGTGTCTTGTTCCCTCATTGCGTCCCTCTGCTGTAGTTGTTGCTGGATGTTGGAGCGAATGTGGAGGGCTCTCTGCAGGATGGAATGGAGAACTACACAGAAACTCCTCTGCAGCTAGCTTCTGCTGCAGGTAATCTGGCCTTCGATTTACACTGGAAGACATAGCGGAGGGTTGGGTGTAGTGATGGAATACTGCTCAGAATACTGCTTTTAAATGTAGCTTTACTTGCATTATTTGTAATATTTGTTTGTAATAAGAATGAAAGAGGATCTGTGATCTTATGGCGCTTTGTTACTCCAAAAGCCCTATAGATTTTAAGATACATACTTAAGGTAAATGAAAATTTGGCAGTGCCATGAAGCTGGTTGGGTTGAAGTTATGCATTCAGACCAATCAGCTTTTAAAAGACTACTCATAACATTGTTACTTTTTCTGATCTTGTGGCTCGGATGTAAGAGCCAGCTGCCAGAGACAGCACTTTCTAAGGACTTGGGTTCAAACTCCAAATTGGGCTTGCGACATGACAAGTGGTGCGGTTATGGAACCCTGCAATGGACTCATGTCTTATTCAGGGTGTATCTCTGCCAGCACTCAGCAAATTCCAGAGTAGCTTCTGGATCCTAACTGACCCCCATCCCACAGCCCTGTCCAGGATAGGTGTGGGTAAAATGGGATGACTTCCTTTGCTTTGCTTCCTTGAAAATATACTTTAATATATAGTATATTAACACTCTTTCCGTAGTGTGTCTTATCACACTTAAAGTGGGGCAAAAAAGTATTTAATCAGCCACTGATTGTGCAAGTTCTCCTACTTAGAAAGATGAGAGAGGTCTGTAATTTTCATCATAGCTACACTTCAACTATGAGAGACAAAATGAGAAAAAAAATCCAGGAAATCACATTGTAGGATTTTTAAAGAATTTAATAGTAAATCATGGTGGAAAATAAGTATTTGGTCACCCACAAACAAGCAAGATTTCTGGCTCTCACAGACTTGTAACTTCTTCTTTAAGAAGCTCTTCTGTCCTCCACTCGTTACCTGTATTAATGGCACCTGTTTGACCTCGTTATCTGTATAAAAGACACCTGTCCACAGCCTCAAACAGTCAGACTCCAAACTCAACCATGGCCAAGACCAAA